>BPLR01018614.1:0-56423 GCA_021605095.1 Caerostris extrusa
TATTTATTGTCCCGTTCAGTGTGAATATGGACGTTTAAACATGAACTATACTGTGATATCTAAACGTAAATTCTTAAGCTCATTTCTGAAGGACTTATTAGGTATGTTTAAGAATACAATTTTTTTATAAACCATTTTTCTACAGTTGTTAAGAGAATGAATAATATATCAACAATAAATTAATGTTTTGTGGAAGTAATTAAGCTGCATCAATTTTTATACATATATATGAAAACTTTTTAATTTTTTTAATTTTTTTTTTTTGCATAAATGCTTCATATAAAACAAAACATCAACTTTATTAACTTTTTAATATTCTTTTTCTACAATGTAATAGTAATTAAGATTGTTATTTAATAAACAGCTATACCACATAATTTAATAAAAGTTTTTTACATACTTTCTTTGTTGAATTTAGACACTCAAATGTTTTGTATGAGTGCAATGTTTGTTTTAAATGTCTTCTCATTTTTAGCTGTGCAAACTATTTTGAATATTTACTATCCATTGCAAAGAGAATTTTCAGTTTGTTTAATTTCTCTTATTATTTTAAAATTGTAATGTTTTTTAAGCTTCAAAATTGTGTATGCTGAAATTTAAGATTATATTTATTTACAAGGATAATTATCAAATTAATTAAAATGACCATATTCTCAAATATTTTATTATTATTATTATACAACCATGGTGAAAAATTATGTGGTATCCTTAAAAAAGTACATTTATTTAAAAATGAATTTCTGAAACAGAAATTTATCATCTCATTCAAAATGTAATAATAATGTTTTAAAAATGTGTTCTTAGCTTAAAACCAATAAACACCCCCTTTTCTCCTTTTTTGATTGTGGTGTATCCTAATTGAAATAAAAAGAACATTAAAAGTTTAGAAGGGTGTTCCCCACCCCTAAAAACATAAAATTATGCTCAATGATCCTAAATTGTATCATGGCTTATGATGGTGAAAAAGTCATTATTTGTTAAGGCAAATGAATAGTCAGATGTATATTATATTTTTAGTCATTAGGATATATATATAATATTATTATATATTTATAAATACATGCTAGCATAGATTGCCTTAAATTAAGTATAATAATGCAGCAAATTAATGATAAAAATTTTTGATATTATAGCTTTTAAACTTTTGTGGAGCCTTTAAAGAAATTCAAATTTAAGAAGTCATAAATTTTCTTTTTAAAAGTATGAGATGGTATAAATTATAAAAATGTTACAGATTGATCGTATCACAAAATATTAAAATTCTGTATGATTATTGTATATAACTAACAATTAAAAGTTTTAATTTCTTTTGAAATTCATCAATAATAAATATATTATTAAAAGACCTTCATACTTTTTAGACAATACTGTACTAAAATCTAAAGAACCACAGATAATAACGGAAAAAATCACTCTTTTCCAACGAATTAATTTATTATTTTTAAAATTCTAAAGGAATTTCTTTTATGTTATTTAGTAATTTAAGAAAGTGTTCTGGATTTTAATTAAATGATTTGTAAATAAAGATATCTTACTAAAAGACATTTTTAACATGTTATTTATTTGAATAGTATAATTATAATTTTATTGTAAAATGCATTTATCCAATAATAAATATCGCTTTTCTAATAAAATTTCTTCCTAAAAATGAAACAATACATTTTTAGATGTTATTTATATTTATTATAGAACACTAATGTTATTGCTGATACTTAGTATCAGCATATCTATCATATTTTATAGATTTGTGCAAATATTTAATGTAAATATTAATTTAATTACATTGATGAGAAGGGGGTGGTGAACTCCAGTTGACAAAACAAATAAAAATTGAAGGTTACTTAGAAGTAGATTAAAGTAACCATTAATATTACAATGAACATTTTTTCCTAATGATATCTGCCAATTAGAGCAAAGATTTAATAGATTGTATTGTGATATATAAGATATGATATATAAAACACATTTTTCTTAATTCTGATTCATTAATTTTATTAAATTTTTCATCAACAAAACATGTTAAAATGAAGAATGTTAATTAAAATCAAGCAATGATGAATCTTCTTTATTTGTAATATATTAAGAAAACTGAACAGAAAAAATTTCTTCTATTGCTATTTTTAACCGATAATATGTTTTACAGATTGATCAACTAGTCCATTTTTTTTCCTTGCATAAATTTAAGATTGCCATCTTTTCTGAAAAGTTATTAAAGTATGAAAATTCATATATTCGAAAACCATATTTTTTTAAAGAATTTCTATAATTATAAATAAATTTTTAATTTTATTTAATTAATCAATTTTTTTATTGTGATTAAAAATTTCTAACAATAAAGCTATGCTACAATTCAAATTAATGCAATTTGGTTTGTATAGTATTTAAGTGCATAAATTATCCACACATTAAAATTAACAGACAATTCATATTAGCATTAACAGTTAACACCACCAACAAAAATTTCAGTTATTGCATCGCTGATGTTTTGTCTCTTTCATGTTACAGAGATTGGGATGATCCTCGACTATTTACCTTAACTGCATTAAGACGTAGAGGAGTACCGTATGAAGTTATTCAAAAGTTTTGTGTAGAGGTAAATTTAATTTATTTCTTGAAAGCAATATAAAAATTTCATTATACATGTATTATATTTATAAAGTGTTTACAAAATCTTTAAAAATTTAAATAAAATGGTTTCATAAGTAGCATTTTGTATACTGTATATTTTTTTTTTCTAAAATTATACAATCTTATTCTAATCTAAAAATATTTCCTATTATAAAGAATATGAAAATATCAGTTAATTTTAGTTCCTTCAAAAGCAATATTTGCTTCTTGCATTTCAAAACGTTTTAATATTTTTGTAAAATTTTTATTTCAGAAATGTTGGAAGAAGTAAAAATATCTGTAAAGCATATTTTAAGAATTGAATTGTAAAAATTCAAATTTTTATTAAAGGAAAATTTTCTAAGAAAGAAACTTAATTTTAAATACATTTTTGTTTTTACCATTAAAAAAAAATATATATTTGTAAACTGAGGAGGGTTTTTTTTTTTTTTTTTTTTTTTTTTGAAGGGTAAATATACTCATTTTTGCAGTAAATATTTTTTGTTTAAATATGAATTAATTTCTGAATTGCTTAGAAAAATAACTTATCTGTAATAAAATCCATTGTCAAAAAATAAATGATTTTTAAATCAACAATGTTAAATTGCTATAACAGATGCATTTAATAATTGCAAATTATGTATATTGAGATTCTAAAAGAAAATAATGTTTCACTTAAATTATATATATTCTTTTTATATTGATTTTTTAAAAATAAGTTATACATCAGCTTTTGCTAGAAAAATTTAAGTTTGCTTAGAGTAGTCAACTTTATTAATCAGGTAATATTTTTAGCTTGGAGTTACTGGAGCCCAATCAGTTGTAGATCCTCAGATGTTAGAAGCACATGTGAGAGATGTACTCAATAGCACTGCATCAAGGTTAATGTAGTTTTAATATTTATTCGTCTTATTATTAACTAAAGTAGTACCCACTTCCTTTTTTTTCCCCCTAATCAATTGCATGACAAAGTTTTATAAATAAAAAAAAAAAAAAAAAAAAACCTTAGATTTCCCCAAATTTTTTTTAATAAATAATTTTAAAAACTGCCTTTTATTTATTATTAATCAAACAAAAGTAAAATATGTATATATTTTTTGTATTGCATTCTATGAAGAAAACAATCTAAGTAAATGATAAACCCAAAATGTTTTGCAGGACGATGGCTGTTTTGGATCCTTTGAAAGTCCGAATCAGTTTACCCTGCAAGACACCTTTATTAATTGATGTTCCTGATTTTCCTTCAGATCCTTCAAGAGGGCATCACAAAGTTGTGTTTTCTGATGTTATTTATATTGATCAATCAGATTTTAAAGAGGTATACAGCTCTGTAACATATTTTACTGAAACTTTAAATTGTAGTTATTATATTAATAATTATTTTTCTAACATCCTATTCTTGAAATATTAATAGGTGCTTCCAAACAATCAGTACAAGAGGCTAACTATTGGTCAACCCGTTGGATTGCGGCATGCTGGTTATGTAATATCTGTAACTGAAGTTATAAAAGTATGTAACTATATTGAATTCTTTCCAATTTTAAACTGTGCAGTCAATTTAACATTATAGCAGATGAGATTAATGTAAATGTGTAATTGCAACTCTTGTTTTGGTTTAATAAATGTCATCCAACGCTTTGATCATCTTTCACTCTCTAATCTCATGGATATTTTTTTTATTTTATATTTTAGGATGAAAATAATAAAATTATTGAGGTAAGAACTATTGGCACACCAGTAGCTGTTAGTAAAAGACCAAAAGCCTTTATTCACTGGGTTGCAGAACCAGTTACCTGTGAAGTTAGATTGTACGAAAGACTGTAAGTATTTAATGTGTGTAACTTAAGAATTTGTATACCTTAATTATATTTAAATGTATTTTAAAAAGTATAAAATATTTCATTTATATTTTTAATTTAAATATCTTCATTAGTAATGACATATGCTTTAACTAAGAATTGAACCTGTCAAAAATTACATATTAAAATTAAATCTCAAATTTAATTCTACTTTTTCTAAAAAGTATAATAGTAGGTTTTAAAACCCTATGCACATAATATATATATAATTTTTTTAAGAAAATTTAAAACTTATCTGAAAATGGTTTTTAATAATTACTTTTATAGATAAATGAACACATATGCTAATATTATAAATATTTATTTGCTCTATTATACAACTAAAGGTGAAAAATGTTATTGTGTGCTTCAAAAATATTGCATCTGAGTGGTATTTAGTGTGGGTGAGAACTATTGCTTTGAAAAACATTCATATTATGAGCATCTTATCAATGTAAATCTAGGTTCAAATCAGCACACTTTTAAAAAGAAGTGCTAACAAATATGATAGTTTCTTTTAGTATTACAGTAACCTCTTTTTGTTTGGCACATCTGGCACTGATCGAGAGTTAGCTTTCATATGTATTTGAACATTAATCTTGAAGGCCAAGCATAATGATGCTCTCATTTTTCATTAAAAATGCACACAATATGTGCATATTACTTACAACTATATTCATACTCGATAAATGACTTGGTCGTGGTCCCAATTGTGTTGGATGAAAGAGAGGTTGTTGTTGACTTTATGTTAGAATATTTTATTGATAAAAATATACTATAAGAAGTATGATCTGTCAAATTAGAGCTGCTTTTGTGAAAAATACTAGGATGAGAAATAATTTTGTGCAGATGTGCTACATGTTATGAAAGTTAATCAAAAATCTTTATTAAGTTAATCGGAAAATATTTTACTAGGAGTTAGTTAATAATAATAAAAAAATTAGAATAGTATCTCTAATGTTTAAAATTGTAATTTATAAATATAGTATAATCAATCTATAGCTTTAGACAGACGTTATTATCTAAGTTTGTCTTTATGAAAATGCTTTTTGAAATATAATGAACAGAATTTGTACCAAGAAAATTTAATATCAGAGAATAAGCTATAATTATATGATAAACAATTTTTTTGTTTATTGTGTATATTACATTTCAAAATTATTTTTTTCTGTTTAGATTTAATCATAAAAATCCAGAAGATCCAAAAGAAGTACCAGGAGGATTTATCACTGACTGCAATCAGGTAAAATAATTTAATGACTTCTAATACTACACTGTATTGTTTTTAAAGGCAAATTTAAACAAATAATTTTATAATCAATACTGAAAATTGCCTTAGATATTATAGCTAAAGTTGTGAACAATTGTCATTTCTTCTAACAATTCAAAAAAATAAAATAAGCATTCTTTAGAGAATTGATTATATTTCTTTTTATAGAATTCATTTCAGTGTATTCAAAATGCAATGGTAGACCAATCTATAAAAGGAGCAAAGGTTTACAATAAATTTCAATTTGAAAGAGTTGGTTTCTTCAGTGTAGATCCTGATTCCACATCTGACAAGGTATGTATGAAAAAAATTTTCTACCTCAAAATCATAAATTGCTTTAAAAAAATATTTCAGTAAAATTTATAATAAAATCAATCTAAAAAATATAATTTATAGCAATTTTTACTTTATTTTGAGATGTAACTAATTAAGATTTTATAAGCAATATTTGTTATTTTTACAGTTAGTTTTCAACCAGACTGTTGGCCTTAAAGAAGATGCAGGAAAAGAATGAAGTACTTTTGCCCAAAATAGAAATAAAAGTTTTTTTAAACAGTGAATTGGATGTTTGTTCTTTTTTTTTGTATTATCACTTAACTAATATATTTGTTGTAAACAATCCACCTATTATATAAACGAATTTACTTAACATGTATGGATTCTTCATTGGCTTCCCTCTGTAAAAGTATCCACATTCACATTGATTTGTCAAGTGTTTGAAAATCAACAGAGTCAATCCATCACGATCCATTCTTACGATTTGAAAAGCCAAATTAATTCTTCCTTAATGTATTTAATACCATTTCTCTGAAAGCTCTGTACTTCCAAGTGTCTTCAAACTACGGCCCAAATAGCTTATTGTTGCTGTGATAAATCGGATAAAAAACCAGAATGATGATAACCTGGTTTTATTTACTTGCTAGGTAAAGCTTAATGAAGCATAATACGCAGAAAATTTAACTTAGCATAAAACTAACGTGAATAATTGAAATGAATCCCACTAGCATTATAAACTAGTGAACCTCCCGTGGTTACCTCGGTAGTTATGTTGGGGGTAAAGAGTAATTTTATATGTATGTATATCCAATGTTTGGAATGTATATATCCTGAATCAAACATATGATTTTTATCCAGAAAATTCCCCAGGAACGAAAAGCTAAATTAACGCTGAATGAAACTGTGGGGTATCCACTAGTAAAAAAAAAAAAAAATACTAATGAGATTTATATAACTGTGATTTTTCACGGACAGTAGTTTTTAGTTAGCAAGCGTATGCTCGCTCTCAGAGCGCGTACTCGGCGACTAGTCTAGAAATTATAGATAATGGCAGAAAAATTAAAAAGGTTTTGGCCCTTGGTACTTACTGAGTAAACAGTATGGCCCTAAGGTTGGAAAGTTTGGAGACCCCCTGACCAAAAATATCATCCTGCATATACTGAAAATACACTTCAGGCATAGATTTAAAATAGCAAAAAAATCCCATTATGTATATGAATGTGTTATGCATTTTTAAAAACACGCTATATATTATATTCATAAAAAGCAAAACTTCAAATGATATTTATTAACCATAATATATCACATACACTAATTAGAATTATTTTTCATTAACATTTATTCAGAAAATGACAGTCTGCTTTTTAATACAACTGATGTAAAAAATGTCTAGTAAGATGAATATGTGTTAAGTTTAATTTTATGTACAAGTTCTGAACTAAAATATTAAGCAACAAAGTCCAAAGGTCTGTTGAAACCACCTTTTCTATTCATGTATTGCCTACGGGAAAAAAATATATTATACATATGTTTGATGGGTAAAATACTATTTATTTATACATATAAACAATACAAACCTGTATTTTCGCTTGTGAATGACATGCACTCCATATGCAACGTTTCCTGCAACATGTTTACCCTGTAAAAAAAAAAAAAAAAATCAATTTTATACCCCTATCCTTTTAGAAATCTAGCATAACGAACTATATAATTTTTTAGAAAACCATTTTTTACCTTGGTGGAATCAAAATTACCAAATCCCATAAGTTTCATCATGTCTTTTTCTTCGTCTGTTTTTCCTTCCAGATCTTTGTCTGCAAACAAATTGATTTAAGAATGCATTCCACAAAAGACAAAAAAAATATTAAAGGTTTGTAAAATATATGAAACAATTTTACAGTAAAAGGTAAATGTGCTGTATATTAACAACATTACAATTACAGAAACAAGTCTTGGACATAAATAATTATTAGCTATAAATAGGTTTTTAATTGATAGGAAAGAAAATCAAATATTTAAAAGATGTATTCATTTTAACTATATCTATTGCTGACAAAAAAAAAAAATGAAGAATATTGATAATTCTTATAAAATAAAGTCAAGACATTTTAATTTAAATAAAGTAAATTTCATAAATATGCATGCTTATTTTGAAATAAAAACCCATTCATAAAAATTTAATATTTAAATTATAGTAAATACCTGTAATTGGGGTTCGTTCCATGAGAAACTTTGATACTGCCCTCTTGGGTGCCTCTTTAGCAGGCTCATTACGACCCCTAAAATAAAGATATACACATCAGGAATAATGCCAATATTCTGATATATATCTATATAATTTAAATCTAAAAAATGGTAAAGGAAAAAAACTTTAAATCTTCAGTAATGTTTGTAGGAGTAAAGTTTAACACATATTTAGATGGTGGAAAAAACTAAAGAAATTTAACACAAAAAATGCTTTTATTAACTTTAATAAATATTAATTAAAAGGAAAATTCACAAATCTGTCAATACACATAGAATTATTATAACAGCAATAAAAGTTTACTTGCCTAAATATTATAAAAAAAAGATAGTAAAATTTAAAAATATAAACACTTTAGCTAAATGAATAATTATGTACAGAAAAAAATTAGATGATCTTATAAACATAACAATAATGAAATTTTTTTTTTTTTTTTTTAATTTAACTTGTGACACTTAGACAATGAATAGAACAGTTCAAAAATTTTAAACAAAATATATATAGTATTTTTTATTTTCACATACTTGAAAAAGCAATTTTTTTGTAATGATTTTTAGACAGCACAGATTACATATTTAAGAATAATAATGAAAAATCTTGGAACCAAGAAATGTATCGTTCATCATCATCTATCTGGCCAGACAATCGCTTCTTACAGCAATGATGCACAGACCATCACTCGATGTTGCTTTACTGATGGCCTGCCACATGCCATTTTAACTGAAAAATCATTGGCAAAACTTTTAAATTTTCTAATGATGGAACAAAACATGGAACATGTCTCATTTCCAATTTAATAAATAAAATAAATATGGAAATACTAGAAAGATTTTTTTCTTATTAGTAAAATGTCTATAATGACAGGCCTTAGCAGAGGCACAATTTATCCTTATTAAATTCTAGTCCATGCATAAAAAATTGTATAAACCATCAAATGGTCTTATTCTAATTCATTTATGGGATTATCAAAAATATGTTTCATGTTTTAAAAATAAAATTCAAATTTGTGTTCATTGCTTGACAATACAATAAAATTTGTACCAATAATTTATTATAAAAATCAAACAAATCATTAAAATACTTCTTAAATCAATACAATATCAGCCATCATTTTATAATTATATATATTGTGTACTTTTCATTATGTTACAGCTTTTGGATGATTGCTTTTTATCATGCAAATTTTTCAAAAAAAAAAAAAAAAATCTGTCTTGGCATTTATTCAATAAAGCTTATTTTGAAAAAAGACTAGTACAAATAATCTTCGAGTGGATTTTCTTGATATTAACATTTATAACCCGAGTGTATGAATTCATTGATAAAGCCCTCAAGATGCTACAATTTTGGGTATTCTAGACATGATTTTTATATTATGCCATTGTAAATTTTATATAATTTTTTTTATTATTTGCAAATGCAGCTCTTGCCATTAAATCTTCTGATTTTTGTTTATTAAATGATTTTCACTTTTTTTGCTTTAACTTATGGGCACTTCGAATCTTGAAAAATTTCTTCCTTTCTTATCAAGAGGTCTGGATGCGAGGCACTTCAAGGTTTCATGCATTGTGAATGCTATGATGGTTTTGTATATCATATTATAAATGGAAATGGAAATTATATATTTCCACATAGTGAATACCAGTAGCGGCTTTTGTTGTGCAAAATAGTTCTGTTTCTAATTCACTCCTTATCAGTTTTTGCATTGATGTTATATATATAATATTCAAGGGTTGTTTATTTTTATTCCTCGCTCATTTTCAACTAACAGTGAATATGTACAGCACTTGGCTTTCATAAATCTGTGCATGCTAATTAATCTTAGTACATGTTTCAGGTTAAGGTTCTATTTAGGCTGTTTAATAAGAATATTCTACAAATCCTTATAATTTAATGTACTTCATAAATTGGAGGCACACACATCTAAATAAATATAAAAATTATGAAGGAACAAATAGATTGGGGTTTAAAGGTCCTATATAGTTAATAAAGTACTTGTCGCTTCATTCAAGAAATCATGCTGGTTTTTTTTTCTTCTACGATTTCCAACGTAATAATAATCATCAACATATTCTGATATATGAATAGGGCAAAGCAAGTAAATTATCTTTAGCTAATTAAAAAGTAGGCAATTGACAGCAAGCGAATGATGGTTATCTTTAATCAATAATTCTCAGTATTGTAATTAATTTCATGATATGTTGGATTATCCTCAGTACAGGTTCCCTTTTTTTCAATAAATATAAATTTTACTTAAAATTCTTGAATGTATTCTTAGCATTTTCTATAGAATCTTCCAGGAAGAAACTTTTCTTCCAGCTATTCTTTAGGGATAACTGCTAAAACTATCCAAAAGCCTATATTATAAAAAACTTAACTGCAAAATGGATAAAAAATTTCCCAATATGTATTTTTCTTTGCAACATAGAAATAAATCTATGATTTTAAATACCTATTACTTGTCATATATATGGAAAATATTTAAAGGCCTTACAACATAATCCCCATTTCAGCAGTAAAACTTCAACTAATTCATTTAAATAGTTTTAATAAAATCTCTTTTATAAAATTAAATGATTTTAAAATTTCATACAATTAAAGCAAGTTTACTATCATTTTATTTTGTACTTTTAACTTGGCTACCGAATGGTTTTAGCTTACTCAGCTAAATCTTAGATTTTTAAAGATTTATTGATATTTAGGGCCTTAACGTAATTTGCAACATATTACAAACTCACCATACTGACATAAGAAATTTACAAGAATATTCTAAAAACATACATATTATAAAAATTGACCCACGAGAAAAGAAATAATATTCAATAAAGCTCGGCTATAATATTTTAAAAAAGAAACAGATGCAATGGGAAAAGAAAAAAGATTGTATATTTCTGCAATGCATACAAGTAAAAGCAACATTTTGAGAAACTTCACAATGATTATACTTTAATCTATCATTGTAATTCCAATTTTCTAATGTGAGATAAAAATCTAAATGTTTTATCTTTAATTCTCATAAAAATACAATACATTGCTAATGCTTCACAAACTGGTTACACTAATTTTGTCTATCATTCCTAGTTGCAACAGTAGCCAAAAAGTTAATAAGGGGAAAGAGGCGAATAGAATTATAATTAGACAATTTTCTTTTAAATCAGGTGATTTGATTCGAAGCTGCCTCTTTGCTTAACTCACCTTTTAAAGTGAATATAGTAATTTTCATAAGACTGCTATAATATCTTCATAGTATGGAAAATGTCTGTCAAGTGAAGCCTATATAATTCCACAAATCCTAGTGAAAACCAATAATATGGATAATATTTGGAAATCTCAAATAATTAGTGCAAATACAATAAAGACCATAATTTATTACTATACGTATATGGATAATTTTTAAAGATTTTTATTAAAATACAGTTTCAAAATATTTTACTTACCTAGAACTTGATCTACTCCTTCGAATTCTAGGTGGTGACCATGAACGAGATCTAGATCTTCTTCGAATAGGAGATCTAAAAATATATGTTGATAATTTATACAAAAATGCCACTCCATTTTATAATTACAGTCAATTAATTTAAATATAGTAAATATTTAATGATAGGAAGTGTTCTTAATTTACTAAGAGACTGAATTTATTGTAATTAACAGTTAAAAAAACCATATATGTTATTTAAAATTAAGAATTTATCTTTATTACAACGAGGACTACAACAACCCTCTGCTAGCTTTGCTTATGCCAATCCTCGTTGATTACATTTCTACCCAAGTTGCTTCTCAATAATGTACTCGATAAAAAGAGCCAATGACTGATGGCTTTAAATGATATATTATTCTGGAAACTGTCTTTTCCGAGAATATTAAAGTTATTACATTTAAATCTAACTTATATATAATTCCCGTGTCACCATGTTTGTTCGCGATGGACTCCGAAACTAATGATCCGATTTTAACTTTTTTTTTTTTTTTTTTTTAAATGTGTGTTTTGTTCCAACTTGAGAGATAGGATAGTTTTTATTCAGATTTTTTTGTATTTAATCGCAAAATCTGTTAAAATCTACCATTGAGGAAGTCGCCAATCTTGCAACCCTGAATTTTCGCCAATTTCTTTAGGGTTGCAATTAGAGGAATTCGTAGCTTCATTTTCTGAACAATATAATTATTTTATTGCTATTTCGATAATTAATTGCAGAATTCTTGTTTGTATTAATTTCATCGTTGGAGTAAAAAGTTTGTTTCCACCACAGACGAAAGACATACCACAATAAAGGTAAGTTAGATGGTGCCGTGTCTCGATGCCTGTACTACATAACCGTAAAATTCTCATGTTCTGAATATTATTGTTTTATGTACTACTTATTTTGTGAAAATTATATTGTATGAAATTTATATTATTTCTATGAGAAATAAATCAAATGTATGTAAGTATTACCTGATTTGATTATCAATATTTTTTTAATTTTCTAAGTTTGAATTGGAATAAAAATATATTGAATGAAAAGTTGTGAATCAAAACATTGAACTTTTCTATGCTTAAAGTTTGTCAACATGTGTTGTATTTGATTAAGAATTCTAAAATGAAATGTAATCTACAAGATAATATAATATAGACAATATAATTTTAAAGAAAGATGATGAATTTTAAGGATTTTTTGAAAAGTGTGAAAATGAAGTAAACTCTGCAATTATTTGATATAATGATAACATTAAAATTTTATAAAAGGTATTATAATAGTTGCAAGTTGAAAATCAAGACCTTTTTTAAAAAAAAAAAAAAAAAAAACTTTTGTTATTTGAAAAACAAAGAATTTGAGTGATTTGAATATTGTCGAAGGAAAATTGATAAATGGTACTTTTAAATTGGAAGTTATTTAAAGAAAACAAAACAAATAAATAAGTGTTTATATTAATAAAGGAGAATTTAAAGCTCAATAACATTTTTATGTATGTACATTTGTTTTTATTTACATTTAAAAGTTGGTTTTAATTATTTCTTATTTGAATTTTTATGCATTTTGTATTCATTTAAAACACCATAATACTAATATTTCTGTTCTAAATGCTTTGAAACTTCATGTAAAAGTTTTCTTTAAATGTATGGAAGGAATAGAACATGGAAAGTAACCTAAATTCATAAATTATTTTTATTTCAGTTTTTAAACTAAGAATTTTTGTAAATTTGTAAAAAAAAAAAGTTTGTCAACAAACTTTAAGCATACAAAAATGTATAAATAATTAAGATATAAATTTGAAAACAGTATATTACCTACATAAGGATATTCCCAGCATAAAAATACTTTGCAAAAGAAAAAACTATTCATGTTTTATTTATTTTTGAATTATCAAGTTTTGCAACAATATTACATTTTTACAATGTTTATCCATATTTTAAAGAATAAATTGTATAAAAAATAGTTAAAGTTGATATTTTTATGTGAAATTCAAAGGTTTTGAATATATTTAATCAAAACACTTGCTAAAGAGCTAATTATTTTAAATCCAGGTAATTTCATATTAAAAGCCTTTGCAATTAGGAGGAAGTTGTAAAAAAAAAATTTTGTCGAGCAAATTTTAACTTTTTCAAAACAAAGATCAGAAAAATATTTAGAGCTTTAAGGAAAAGTAAAACTATATTTTTTAATAAATAAGACTATGAACTTGATAATTCAATGGCATTTTAATAAATTTACAACATTTTTAAAAGTAATATCTCTAATTAAAAGTTGTTTTTAGCTTTTTCTCAGAATGAATTTTTATGCTTTTTTGTTTCCATGTGAAACACCATAACACAAGTAATTTTGATCCAAATGCTACAAAACTTTGTATTTATGTTTTTCATAAATGTTTACAGGTAATAGACCTCTGAAATGATTATAGCTACATAAATATTTTTATTTTAATTGTTAAACTTAGAATTACATGCAAATTTTGAAAAATTGTGTGTCGACAGCATTTAAACTATCACAAAATAATAAACATATAAATTTACCAGAGGTCCATTCCTTGTAATATGTTAGTACAAACAAATACAAACTTAGAAATTTAAAAAATATTGATTTGATTTTGAGTTATCATGTTTTGTAACAGTATCAATTTTTGGCCATTTTTACCCTTATTTTAGCTTATAAAAATTAAAAATAATAATAATAATAATAATGAAATTTTTTTATGTGAAATCATTAGTTTTTTTAGATACATTCAATCCAAAAATGTGTTGCATGCTCAAGTGTTGGAAAACCATCAAATTTATTGATTTTTTGACGAAAGACAGACTAACAAAAATATTGTTCATCACTTAGTTCTTAGTTAAATGAAAGTAATGATTATTAAAAATTAAATTACGTAAAATGATTATAAAACAGTGTTAAAAATCAACATTATCTACCTCATTCATTAAATTAATAAAAATTAAACATTTTCTATTCGTTTAAGCTTAATTTGATCTTTTTATCATTCTTTACCAATCACTTCCTTAACAATACCAATTATATACCTAATAATTGAAGAAATACAAAAGCCACAGCAACGCATGGCCAGGTCTTCTAGTTAATTATATAGAATGTGAAGTCTTGATGACAAATATTTTTTTTTAATAATAGAATCACGTAGATTTCTATAATTTATTTAAAATTTCTTAATATGAAAATTTCTTTACTAAAATGATCATCTAAACAATTGATACATTTAAAATGTTGTAATTAGAGTATCCACAGCAAAGTTATTATTTTTTATATAGAGAGAGATTTGTTGAATACATAATGAAAAATACATGTTTTACAAGCTTTTTTTTTTTAATTTCAAAGAAAATTATGAATAAACTTAAGCAAACACAGAATTTAGGGTAAAAAGATTACCACCATTTGTATATTTAAAATAAATTTAAAAAAAGAGGCGCTTATTAGAAACACAGTAATTTACCTGCTTCTTCGACGGCGAGGAGATGGAGATCTACTGCGATATCTCCCTGAAAAAAAGACAATTATTTAAATGAATATATAAAATAAATAATAAATATTTAATTCATCCAACAATCTCAATACAATTCAGATGCAACACAGGACTCTATCAAGATTTCATCATATCTGTTAAATGACTTTTCAAAATCTCCATCTGAGAGATTAAAACATACTATACAAGATTACAGATAATACTGTAGTACTTAGAAGTTCATAAAATTTTGATTTGATAAGAATCTTTGTCTAGAGAATGCATTAAAAAATTTCCTTAGAAAATATAAATTTTTTAATTTTAATATAAAATCAAGCATCTTGGGTGTATATTAAAATTAGAATTGTGTTTAATTTGTCAAAGTTACTTATAAAGTTGAAAAAAGGTCTATATATATAGATAGTTTATTATCTAGTCTCATAATAAAAAATAAAAAACTGAATTTTCCAAAAAAAAAATAAAATAAATAAAAATCATCCAGCAAAAATTGCACTAATCTGAATCATGTAAACCGAGGTTCCAGATAAATTCAAAAGAAATTTGGATGCACTTTAAAATATATTGCAATTTTTTTTTTTTTTAAATCAGTGTAGATGAATTTTGGAATTTCACTTTTTCCTTTTTGTCTAATACTTAATGAGCATGCATAGGTTTGGGGTTGGTGGTTGTGTTTCTGAAGGGATTGGCAAAGTCAGTAACAGTTTATTATTATTTGACATTGGCTTAGTTTTTTTTTTATTATTTTTGGAGCGGGGAAGTTACTCATGACACCTGTTTAAAAGAAATCGTGTAAACTCTAAAAAAGTTGGATAAGTGGGTTTGAATGGAAATGAATGAAAAACAGAAATAACAACATGCGTCTAAATCTGATCTATTTTTGAATCAGGTATCACTTGAAATCAGAAATAAATCAAATATGACAATCGTGTAAGTTCAGCACAGTACAAAGATAAATTACCGAAACGTAATATTCATCAAAGAAGTTCATGGTGAGAGTGTGATTCCAATGAAGGTGTGATTCCATTATGATTTAAAATAATATTGAAATTTGGTGAAACCTGGATTATTGATTGTACCAGAAATATACTGCAAGCAACTGGATGAAATGATGCAAAAACTTAAAAAGAAAAAAAGCAGCCTAGATTGGTTAACAAGGACGATTCCTATCTTGTTGCATAATAACGCTAGATCACATATTGTACAAATGACTGTGGAAAAACTACAGGGAATCGGATTTGGAACTTCATCATCCTCCATTACTCACCAAACCTATCCTGACTACCAATTCTTCTTTACAATTTGAACAATCTTTTAAATAGAAAACAATTTAATTTTGACAATGCTGTAAAAAATTGGCCATTCAGGAATTAATTTACTCTGTTCACCAGGGTTTTATACCAGGGCCTGCCACTTAAATGGCAAAAGAGTATACACAACATAAGTGCATAGTTTAATGAACAAAAAGAACTCCTTATATTTTAAGTTGTCAACCAACTTTGCCTCCCCCCATCCCCCTACAAATTTCATCCTTGATAATATAATAATCTTTATTTTGTTATTTAAAACTGACTTTGATATTTAGTACATTTCTGGATGTATTCATATTGTGATTATAAATCTTAGTGCAAGTTTTCACTAATAGAAGTAAGGGGATGGTCCCAATTAATTCCAATCACTAGGATATTATTGTGTTGAAAAGCTTTTTAAAATACTTACTTGGTGTTCTAGTTATAAATGATTTTTTTAAACAAAGTATATGTTTCTTAAAACAAAATTTTTTTTTGAGTACTGACCCACAAAATAAATTGCTAGATGTGTGAAAAAAATAAAAAACAAGAAGAATTTCTTACCTCTTATTCCACTACGTTCTTGTCCCCTATCTCTTTTTCCGAGCGACTTCTATGTCTTTCTGAAAAGACAAAAACAAGATATAACTACAATTTTTAATTTAGATTACAAAATTGTGTTAAGCTAAAAAATTAATATTACCATAAGTTGTTATTTTATCATTAGAAAGAAAGGAAGGTAACTATTCAAATTTACACTAAGTATAGATTTGAAAACCAATTTTATTTGGATTTCCTGCAGATTTTTTTATCAATTGTAAAAGTGAAAAATTTTTATTATTATTTTTAAACTTTTAAATTTAAGTATTAATTGTTGCATAATATGATAGAGTATTTAACAATAATTTCTAATATAACAATACACTAATTAACATACAAACAAATTTCCTGTACAGGAACTGAAAAAACCCATACAATATCAGAAACTGAAAAATTTCCCATAAAGCTTTTAAATTTATTATTAATTGTTGCATAATATGATAGAGTATTTAACAATAATTTTCTAATATAACAATACACCTAATTAACATACATACAAACAAACAAATTTCATAATACAGGAACTGAAAAAAATCAATACAATATCAGAAACTGAAAAGAATTGCCCACTTAAAAGATTCAGAAATTACTTGAGACAATAATGATTTTTTCTGACTCAGAAACAACTATAGCATTTTACATCAAAACCATAGGTGCTGTTGATGCAATAGATGAAAAATATTATGTTCTTTCATGCAGCAGGAGGACAACTCATTGGTGTATGGCTCTTTTCTGTCGATTAAGTAGATATGAACACAGACACATATATTTTGTTCCAAGGTTATTTCCAAGACTTTGTTATGAACATGATGGTGTTTTTGAAAGGATTGGCCAGACATTTAGTCCTACCGCTGCTACATACAGGAGTTAAAAAATCCAAGAATAAATTGATAACAGAGCTTTATAATAAAACAGATTTTAGGGTAAAGAAGCAGAGTCTCAGAATATGGAGCAGTGTACAGAAGAAACAAAAATTAAAATCAAGGAAAATGTCATTTGTGCCGCCCAAGCAAAGAAAGACAGCATTTTAATGTTTATTTTGACAAAAACTCTGCTTCTTTGGAATGCACACAAAATCACGCAATGAATGTATTAAATAATACAAGAACTTAATTGTCTGCTTCCAGGCAAGCTGTGAGATACTGATATTTCAGATAGTGTCAAAGTTGTTCTGTATTGTGCTACATTGAATTTTCTCCTATTGAAATCTGTTCAACATATTAAATACAGAAATCCCAGTAATTAATACGCAATAGAACCGTTTTTATTATTAAATTTATCAAAATTTGCTGCAGCTTATGATTTTTTTATTGAAAAAATCTAAGGCTCTAGCAAAAGTTTTATTTCATTTTATAATGTAAAAACATATTTTTTTTCTGTCAGTTAGAAGTTCAAAGAACATCTAAGTGAAAAATCAAAATGGATATTTTAAATTAGAAATTTTTAATAATTTATAACGATGCACAGTCTTTGAGACTGCATGTCACCTGTTATGTCCTACTTTTTTCACTTTCCCTGTTATGGCTTAACAACTTTTTCTGCTTTTTAAGAAAATCGTGAAAAGAAACAGCAAAATATGAAATGGTGAATGGCAATTGCCTCTGAATGAGTTTTTTAAAAGGAAAACACAGTA
This sequence comes from Caerostris extrusa, assembly GCA_021605095.1. Lineage (NCBI taxonomy): Eukaryota > Metazoa > Arthropoda > Arachnida > Araneae > Araneidae > Caerostris > Caerostris extrusa. The sequence goes on from BPLR01018614.1 coordinate 18,701, forward strand.
TCATTGAATTTTCCTTTTTTTCTATTGTTGAGCATGAATTATTTGATGACAAATCAGAATTAAAAATAAAAATAACATAAAACTTTTAGTAACATAAATTATCAATAAAGAACTTCAACATAAATCACTCAAGTAATTTTGCACAGGTTTTTTTTATTAATCTTTGTTTGTTTCTTCTCTTTTATTCCAAAACAGTAAAAATTAAAATTTAAAAAGTAACTTACTGTTTTATGATATTCAAATATTTAATTGAATTAGGTTACAGGGATTAAAGAAAATGGATTACTTAAAAAATTTACAAACAAATTTAACTACTTAGTAAATTTACAAGATAAATAGCTATTAAATATTTTTTAAACTACTAAAAGTAGAAATGACATTTGGCCACTAAAATATAAAAGAATATTAAATTTGAAATAATTAAATTACGACTACTAGAAGCTTATTGGCTTTCCGAAGTGATAATAATGCATAAAAATCAATACAAGTAGCCTTGTTAAAATTAGTGAATTAAAAACGAAAATAATAACAATGTAAATTCATTTACCTCTTCTAGCAGGAGATCTTGAACGGCTTCTTCCCATGTTAACTGAAAAATGAGGAAGATATTATTAGTAAAATATACATGAATAATATGCGACACATTAACATGCTATAATGGTCCCTAAAAAATCATAGAATATTATTTCAAACTGCAACGCAATTAAACTTGAAAATATTTTTACCTGCAAATACTTTACAACGGAGTCACTTATAGAGTGCCAAATGAAGTAAAAATTTTGCAATAAATTAAAACTGTCACAAAAGTCAAATAAGCAATATTATTTGTTCTTATTTACCAACAAAGTACTAACATCAGGGTTAAGATTTTATATTTCTTTTTCTTAGATGGCGGCGGTCGTAGATAACTTTTTTCTCAATCATTTTGAAACATATGGCCAAAAAAAAAAAAAAAAAAAACTTAATCGAATAATTTAAATAATGCTGGAAATTGAAATAATTAAATCTACTATTTGTCGTTAAATTTTCGCAAATCTAAAATAAATTATATGTGGAAGCAAGTGCGTTCAAACTTACTCAATCGTTTAACAAGCATAAATCTAATCGAAATCAAATGTGGTAATGCTCAATTATAAGCCCATAGACAAAATCTTCAAAATTATTACAAGAGTTACCTATTTTATTCACTGAGTTTTTGCCATACTTTTCATTTAGATCTTGTGCTCACAGATAAATTCAATACTCAATAGATTATTTTATTTTTTGATATTATCAACTCCAATAAAAGTTTTTTAAGTTCAGCTTTTGGAAATCAGTCATTCAAAAGATAAAAATCAAAATTTTAGAAGGTTTGAATGCTTGCTCAGAAACATTGGACTGTTAAATATAACACTATTTTTATATAAAAATTTCACATTTTTTTTTTTTTAATAGATGATATTTAAAAATATATTATCTACAAAATAAAAAAATTTTCACTCAAATTTATATGGTGTTTATTGATAAAAAGTATTAATATTTGACAAAAGGCTGAGTTAATAAAACACCTGAAGATAATGATAAAACATTTTTATTAGTTTTTCTATTTAAAAAGAACTGACACACAGCGATATCAAATGAGAAGAGTTTTAAGGACTTTCTTATGAACATTACAATAGAGTAATTACGATAGTTTTTTTCCAACCTCATGTAATATTGACCAGCCGAACTACATAAGATGGATGTCCCTAGAACTGGCCTGGACGGGGACCCTATACTATTGCGCAGCTTTCTCCCTCATAACATGTGTCACTACTGAGTCTAAACATCAATTGGAATTGAGCTACAGGCACGTTAGCATGACCTGCATGATTCTTCCCTCACGTGAGAGTACCACATCATCATCCGTTTCTTATAGTTAGAAGAGAATATTATGCAGAAATTTATTGTAGAATGATTTGTGTTTACACATGACACTGCACGATAGCAGAACGCTGTGACAATCAAACAACTTTATACAATTATTATAATAAGTGTTTGATTAATCGGCATGTAGCTTGTAGCACTTTGATCATTTTGAGAACACAATAAATTTCCAGGAAAAATGTTGCAGTATTAACGAATAGCTTTAAGACGCCATGAAAACCCGCTTCAGCACGCTGGCAGTGACCTATTATGAAGAAGGTATCGAAAAACTTATCCATCGGTATGGAAAATGTCTCAAATATCACGATTATGGTGTGGAAAGCTAACATTGATTGTACTTTACTTCTGATAATAACTCATTTTGTAATTCAAAGTTTTTATTTAATGGCTCATCGGAGATTGAAAAATAGGCCTTGCACATAAATATAAATGTTTATTATCCCTGAAAGGGCCTAATGACCGAGTGGCTAGCGGTCGGTACCACAGGTTTCGGGTTCAAATCCCTGTAGTGCCATGGATGTTTGTAGGGATTCGGAATCTACTTTAAATAGTAGGTCCCAATCTAATATGATCGTAGAGCGTTGCAGGGCATTGTTACTCCACGTCCGTAGCTTATCTTCTACACGTGCCCCATGGGTAGTGTTAAGTGAGTAACGTCGGTGCACACCCTTGCTTATGGCATAAAGATCACGGTCTAATTATTTGCCAGCTGCATTAATTATTATGGAATTGTATAAAAATTAATTATTAATAATTGTATAAAAAAATTATTATGGAATTGTTTCAGCAAAAAAATACACTTTCTACTACTATAGTTTTATATTTTCTTCATCTATTTAATATTAATAAAATTACTTTATTTGATTTTAATTCACTTTTTGCCGTAGGTACCGGTCCTAATAGATCGTAGAGCGTTGCGGGGGCATTGTTACACCCGCGTTCGGGGCTTACCATCGGGATTGCACGCGCCCCCTGGGTAATGCAGTGAGTAACATCGGTGCAGCCCCTATGACATAAAAGATCACGAGTCTATTTGCCCGCTGCATTAGAAGAAAAAAAAAACTTTATTTGATTTTGGGATTAATTAGAATACCTTCACCCATCATGGCCTCTCATCTGAGAAACATTGCAGGGAACTGAATTATTTAAAAACAGTCTAACAGAACATTTGCAAAATCAACATTTCAACAAACAACATCCTTCATTTTTAAGATCAACATTTGCAAAATAGATCACAAAATGTCAAAAGGGAAATGCCCAAGAAATTACTTTTTAAAACAAATTAAAAATAGATAAAGGTTAAAAATAATAAAATAAAAAAACACACATAATTTTGATGGGGAAAAAAACCATCAAAATTATTAATTTGAAAAAGGTAAGATACCTTATTATTATATTCATAGCTAAATTCAGTTAAGTCTTACAGAGCATTAATGTCGGTTAAAGTTAAAAGGTTAAACATTTCAGATTGCTTCTTGTATCTGAAATAAAAAGCAGGTGAACAACTTCTGAATCACAAAAAATTGGAATTTTAGATTTTCATAAACTTTTTAACGATTGCCTGAGAATTGAGAAACAACAATAAAAAGTTTAATGGATATTGTCTCACTTCAAAAGTACTATATTGTAACAAAACTGATTTTATTGTGGCACATACATTAACGAGCACTGTTGGCTTAAGGCTTTGCAATATTTCTTTCTTTTCTTTTTTTTTTTTTGTAAAATCAATTTAAAAGAGCTATATAATTATAACTATTGTATTAAAATGTAAGTTTTTTTCATTGGCAGTTATTTCCTTTTCTTATGTAATTTTCTCTCTTTCTGTTTTCAATTTTTTTATGTAAGGAATTTTGTATTTCTCGAAAAAAAAATATCTCAAACACTTCCTTACAGATTTAATGAGATTATTGCCTTCAAGATCTTTAGGATAAAGTGACCCTCATTTGCATGTCATATGGGAAAACCCCCCTAAAACTCCCACAAAAATAATCTTATATAGATTAATGGAATGCAACTGATGATGTCACCAATCAGCAGTCAATATGGTGGGGGAACATAATATGTCATTTGTAATAGGGGTTCACCTCCCCCCCACCCGAATATACCGAGTAAATCTAAGCTAATAATAGAAATCCGCCACAACTTTGTTGTAAGAATATTATTGCATTATTAAGATTTTTCTTAAAAAAGAATTGAGGGAAAAAATGGCTTTGTGGTTGTTTTTTGAAGATTGGCCTTGTTATCCAAGAAATCTCTTTTGATCTGAGATCACTAGAAAGGTAGATTCGCATAATCAAGATGAAAGTGGACGACCTACTACATTGCTACGTGTGAGTTTGGTGGTTAGGAATGGTATTTAAATGTGGATTCTCAATCACTTTCTCCAACTCAATAGGAAGACTTCACAGCTTACGGATTTTTCTTGCCAATCTATTGTGTGGATATGGAAGTTTTCGATTTCGCTTGCAGTGTTTCAAATCAAGTTTCTCGATTTCGAAATAAAAGGACGTATAACTAGGGTAAAGGTAACCTTTTACCTTTAAAGATTTACCTTTCAAATGAAATAACTGTTTATTTTTTGAAAATGTCTTAACAAAAACGCTTTTGATACAAAGGAAGAAACCAGAAAAAAATTCATACAGTTAGTTCCATTGTGATAAAATTATTTCAAAAATAGTAATGAACATGACGGAATAGATACACATTTTTTTACTTGGTTTCAAAGTGAATGATAATTGTTAAATTTTAAGTATTAAATTGCGCTTCAAATTTAGTAAACTTTTTATTATAAACAGAAGAACTATCCCAAACAACATCTTAAACTACCTTAACAACTTAAGCATGTCCTCAAATCACTTAAAATTAGAAATTTTGGACATTTTCAATAATAATTTTCATTAACAAAGTAAGAATTGAGAGCAAAAATTACAAAAAAACTTATATTTTGTAAGGAAAAAAATATGCACTCTGTAATAATTTATATTATGAAAGTATGTATAGTAAGATTAATTACGTTTGTTATTAAATTTAATGTTTTACTTAAAAATGATATTTTTTGTGAGAACTCCATTCTTAACTAATTTCTTGTTAAATGATGTCACAATTCTTATATATATTTAAAAATGTAATTTAAGATTAAAATGCGCAGAAAAATTTAGACAGAAGCATAAAACTGAAAATATTTGCAGAAATTATATATAAGTATACATATGTATATATTTGGACACAGTGGGTTTGAGCACAATAACGAACAGTGCACCGACAAGAGATTAAGGGAGGACATTATTTTCCGGGAAAAATGATGCCGCCGAGTCTCCTCTTTTTCAGAAAGCAATGGCCAACAGAAGAATTGCATTAAGTTTAAAAAAAAAAAAAAAAAGGTGAAAGAAATATATTTTTTTAATTTTAAATTATTTCTCTCAATTTTAAATTACCATTTAATAAATTTTAAATTATTTATTTTTAAATTTTTATTCTCGCTTTTAATTTTTTTCTCCCGATTTTATCTGAATGCAGTATTGGTGCTCATATTAAAGAAAAAAATTCCAATTTTTTTTTTCTTCATTTGCACTTTTACTATTTTGTTTTTCGTGAAAATTTCATAGTAATGCTATGTTCGATAAAATGTTGATGAAATATCCATTTCTAAATAAGAATCAGTCAGTTTTAATAATAATCATACCCTTTTTTAATAAATTTATAATGGAATGGCAGGCAGATATTTTGATAATGCTTCATACCTATTCGATAAATGTTTCCTCTTTAAATTCCTGTGAAAAGTTTCGAATGCCACAGATTATACTTATTACGACATCTCGATTGAAACGTTATATGTGGAAGAGAATTTTATTTGTCAAATTAACTTCCATTGTTATTTCTTGTCCAACTGAAATTTCTAATAATATTTGTAGTTTAAAAATTCGACATTGCAAATAAAATTCTTTTTTTTTTTTTTTCTTTGTCAGATTACGACAAAAATTTGTCTATTTAAAAGTATATTTTGTTTAAAAGTATTTGTTTTTGTGTGATTTGAAAAATAAATCTTCTGATAAAGCTTTTAGATTTAAAGACGAACTAAAATACCAAATTAAAATGAATTATTTCGAACCATTTTTTTAACAGAACGTTTTTTTTTTTTAATAACCTATTTGTTGTATTGTTTTTTTTTTTTTTTTAATGCATTTAGTACTTCGTGTTCCACTGATAAATGCCAGAAATGCTACTGTGTCCGAAAAGTAAGACAAATTTTCAATTTAAAATCCCAGAGGCTTATGGAATTTTCTTTTTTTTCTTTTTTAGGTTGTTGGCACTATCCTTGACATCTGTATGAGATTTGACGTCAAAATATTCATTAGTGTTTGAGACATAGTCTTTTCATGAGTGTTTATTTATTAACGTATTCATTAGTGTCAAAATATTCATTAGGCTTTGATTGGGAGACGCTAGAACTGATTCCGGCGATTTTTGAAATGTCTGAATTAATTGAGCAAAGAACTTCCCCTAAATTTTGTTTGCGGAAAGGTATAGAATGTTGCAGAAGGCATTCGGTGAGCAAACTATATCGGAAAGAAATGTTTACAAGTGGTATAAACAGTTCAAAGGAAGCAGAGAGAACGCGTCGAAGACGAAGAGCGCTCTGGTCGACCATCAACCTCAACCGACGAAGCTCATGTCCAAAAATTAAAGATTTGGTGGTTGCAAACCGTCGATTTACAATTAGCGACCTTGAAGATGAGGTTGTAATTTCAAAAGGATCGGTCACTTCCATTTTGAACCTCAAACGCGTTAAATCTCGATTGGTACCGAAAACACCGAATGCGCCAATTCACACTGCATTGATTCTTCGTGACTTTTTCACCAAAATGAAACCCATATGGTTCTACAACTACCGTATTCCCACCGTGCGACTTCTGGCTATTCCCTAAACTCAAAAGACCACTCCGGGGGCATCGCTTTGAGTCGATTGACGATAATCGATACAATGTGAATCGGCGCGAGCTTTGAAGGCCATCCCTGCCGATGACTTTTTAGCATACATTGAGGACTGAAAAAAGTTGGCATAAGTGCATTGTGTCCGGAGGGGATTACTTTGAAAAACGATGAAATAAATGTGGAAGAATAAATAAAGAGTTTTTGGAAAAAAAAAAAAAATTGGTCTTACTTTTTGGGCACAGTAGTACTCCTTAGTATATATATGTATATAAATATCCAATAGTTGAAATGGAAGACCATATTAAAAGATGCTATAAAATTTGTTCTGATTAAGAATCCAAAAATATTACGAATTTGACATTCATCTTTTTCCATATCATAGCAATATGAACAAAAATACTATAAGATGCGAAACTATAAATGTTGTTGAAATTTTTTACGTTGAAACATATAAGAAGAACCTATTTTATTTAAATTATTTATATAAGATTTGTCTCATTTTTAGTAGAAAAGAGTATAGTATATTCAAAAAGTAATAGGGAGGAAAATCCCACAGCAACATATCTGTAAACTTACAATTATATACAATTTAGATGCATTAAAAAAACCTGTGTTCCAATTGTTATTAAGTTATTAAAAGTATATTTCATGTATTCTCTTGTACATAAGCGTAACAATACAAAAAAATTCAATTGTTGCGGTTTAAAAGTTAATGGGCTGATTTCGATATTCATATTTATTCCCAATAGCTGTTATATCCGAATGATGGGCACTTTATCGTATAACCCCCCTCTAAAATGACAGATTTGTAGCAGATGCAAAAGTTACCCAGGATGTAACATGAGATGGGATTTACACTGTAACTGACTCTGTTACACTATAACTCGTCTGAACTGTATTCCTTCGTAACTCGTACATTGTAACTAGTCTGACAGCGAGAAATAAACTACACATATCTCGCGGCGAGTGATAACTGGCTTTTCGCTAGAAATCTCTTTGCTGTGAGAATAAAAACCGATTGGAGTTGGAGCGGAGCGAAACAAGGGCAACGGGCGTACCGGTTACGGAGTTCCAAGGTGGCTTTAAGAGCCACAATACCTCCATATCTTAATTTAATGCAAAACATTTGCACAAAATGGGGTTGCTTAAAATTAAAGAATAAAAAGGAAAAGGATAAAACAAAGGGATTAAAGTTAAGAAAAACACCTCCTGCTTGCTAACAATTAAAGCAGGAGATCGAAAAAGCTAAAGCTATCGGTACAATTAGGAGTCCGTTGAGAGGAGCGAAACAGTAGACATACTTAGAGGGTTACTTCCACATTGAGACAAACCGGTTTATAATTGGTTCACTTAAATTACTTGCTTGTCTCGTTCTCTAGTCTGGACGCGGCTTTTAACGAAAGCTTGTAAGTGGCATCCTCAGTTTCGCTTCTCATCCTCTTTATAGAGCATCCTCTTTCTGAGCTTGTAGATTTGTCGTGCCTATACCTTGCAGGAGCATTGGAGTTTTGAATTCAGCACTCTGGTTAAGGAAATCCAATGCGCTATCCAAATTGATTCAGTGGTGAACAAGAAATTTCAAAATTTTCCGAAAAAAATGTTAAAGTTAGTTGCATGTACTTCTGATTTAACCTGTTCTCTGAAATAGAATCTTACTAACACAAAAACAACAAAGAGAATAAACTGTTTTTGAAAATAAAAAATTAATATTCGAAGGGAACAATGAATTTATTGACATAATGTCTTCGTTAATAAATATCTTACTTAAATTTTTGTTAACTGATGAAACTAATCTGAATTTCAAGATTTATCTTTCGTGAGAATTTTAAAGAAAAAAAAAAAAAGAATTCGATACATTTTTTTTAAATAACTTAATCTATAAAAAAATGTTCCTTCTAAAAATTTGTGTTTTCTAAAATTCTTAAAGAATAATGATCCAAAAGTAGCTTTTTCATGTGAACATATTCTCATGGATAAAAAAAAAAAAACATTTAAATTAAGTCTACAATAGTAGCAGAATTGTCAAATTTAGGATAGTCTCAATACTGTGAACATCATTTTTAATCATCAGCCAACTGGTTCAAAGTTTTAGTTCTTATTAACAACTCCATCATTTTTCAGAATAATCCCAATTATAAATTGTCATAAACGAGACCACCATCATTGCAATTTGAAGAAGCCAACGAACTCTAAATCGGTCTCTCGAACTGATGTTGCCACACGCTCATTGCTTAAAAAAATTTTTTTTGGGGCACAAAAAACACTGCAATGTTTGAGACAAACTTTTAACAGAAAATCAAACGGTAATAAGAATCTACGATCTGAGATGGCGAATACTGTCCAATTATAGTGAAAATAGGAAATGTTTTACAGGTGGCTAAACAGAGGTTCGGCAACCCTGGAGTCTGAATAAATAGAAAAACCGTTACTGTTATGGATATTCTAGCTGAAGCAGCACACCTGTAGGTTTTATAGAGAGATGCATCTATGCTTGTGTGGAACTGTGAGTCATATTTTTGTTCGATTCGGCACGTTGCAGCAAATAATGTTCGTTGCACATTTTTTCCAGCATGTTATGAAGTGGCGCAATAATATCGTTTGCCATTTCTTCTGTTCGCAGAAACATGTAATAGTATTCAGTGAGGTAAGCACCTTTTTCTTCAAGAACAAAAATTATTCAATGTTTTCTTTTTTGTATTCTTTTGCCATTATAATTATTAAAAGCAACGGAAAAAAGTTATTTAAATTTAAAATTGAAATTCAGTAGTTAATATTTTATTCCTCCGTACCATTTCTTGTATTAATTGTTTCCACGTTATCTAACAAATGCGTTAGTTTTTACATTAGTTTTTACTTTTTATCTAAATTTTAATTGATATAAATTTGTGAATTCATTTTTTAGTTAAGTGATCTACGTACTTTTAAATTAAAATAATAAAAAATTTGAAACCAAAATTTTGCTGCTAAAAGGTTATTTGTCGACTTTATTTAAGAGTTAAAAAACTTTTTTTTATTTTGATTTGCTATCTATTCTTATCTTTAATTTGGTTTCTTATCATTTCTTTAAATTTTGATGGTTCATCTTGCGGCATCTTTCATCTTTTGTTGTTTTTCATCTTTTTAGTTGAGCTATACATCATTTTTCTTAGTAGAACAAGGCTACTATAAAATTCGTAGAATATTTTTTTGTAAAAGTTTTAATAAATGCTGTGTAATGTTAATACGGGACAATTTTGATATATATATATTTTGCATGGTGACCAAGCTGTCTAAGTGTTTGCCACTGCATTAGAACAAAAAAAAAAATATTTTTGCATGAAAAAGTTCTTTTAAATTCTTTTGTAAATTCGTTCACTTTAATGATTCGTGTTCTCAAATTCGTTTTGTTTTTATTTATGTTGAGAATCGCACACTAGAAGCGTTAATACATTCCCATTACATCCAAGTTAAGGCTCCTTAAATAAGAATAACACCAGAACAAGAAAAAAGAAAACAACCTCATCTTATTGAAAATTTTCAAATTAAAAATATCTTTGTCTATTACCAATTGTAATAATATTATCAGAGAATTTTGTACTTCATTATAATATTACTATAAGAAGACTTATTATTGTTTATTAAATTGTATAACTATTTGAATTTGTGTAACTATGTTTCTAATGAAAGTATATTCTTTGTCTCTAAATAAATGTAAGTTCGTTTTCTATTTTTATTTTAAATTTATGAATCATATATATTTAAGTAGAGTATTTTAATTCAATATAATCAATCTTCAAATGTATACCGATTACTATAACACAATTTTGCTTTTGAAATAATTTGAAATTGAGCTTTTATTTACTACCATTTTACAAAGCTCTCCAACAGCGCTGGAAATTATTTGAGTACAGCTACAGTGAACGCATTTGAAAAAATTATAATGGAGCAAGTGTCGTATCATATGTGAGTATATCGTTTTCAAATACCACTATTGTAACGGCATATTAAAATTCCTATCGTTTAAGCTCTAACCTGTTTTAAAAATTGATGAAGTGGTAATTCGTTACATAAGATTACTATAACAAGGTTTTGAGAATTAAAAAAATTTGCAAATTACAGCAAAAAGACTGACAAGAACTTTTATGAACAAGAGCTGTCTAGTTTTTAAAAGCTCTGGTCTGAGAATGGTTTAGCTTCATTTAATTATTTAGAAAAAAAATTCTGTGCAAAAATTAAAAAAAAAAAAAAAGCTGGTTTTGCAAACTCAGAAATTGTTACTATTTTAATTTCAAGATTGTTCTAAAAAACCAAGCAAAAATTAATTTTATTTTCGTTCATTTAAATATTAATAAGTAATTTATATTAAGGAAAAGAAAGCAGAGAGGATTTTTATCTAATACAATCTCAGTATGTTTAACTTAATCTTAAAAGATTATAGTTTTATTTAATTAGTAAAAAATTTAATAGAGTTTAATCATTATTTTTTCCGGTAATGTACCAAGTAAATTTTTAAAATGCTAAGGAAAAAAAATGGATTTGCCCCGATTTTTATAACTTTAATATTATTTTCATGAATTCTTATATAAGCACTGAAATTATTTTTATTTTATCATAATTTTGTAAGTTTTAACACATGCTGATATAAACAGGAGATTCTTGAAAACAGTTTAAAAATGTTGTGTGCAATGAAAACGTACGGTTTTTATTTCATAACTAAATAACTAATGAGTATTATTTCATCATTTTTGACTACGTATCAGACATTTTGTTTGACTTTTCTTGTATCAAATTTTAGCTGGTGATTTCAATGAATGCTGTTTTTCAAATTATGGTTTCATTAGGTTCAAATCTTTCTGATTCAGGGAAGAAATTCAGCAACTTATTTACAATTATAAAGCAACCATAATTGAACAATCAAAGTAGTAAGAACGCTTTGGATTACAATTCTAATAATAAAGACGCTTTCAAATTTAATCCCAAGAATGTTGGTTGATAGTTTCAAATTTAAAGATATCTCATTCTTGTACTAATCCAAGATGCCTTCAATAAGAATTTGAACTGGCCTATTCTATTGGATTTATATGCTCAACATCATGGCTCTCCATTGCCGTTTGCAAGTGGGAAGCAAGTTGCCTTTCGATTTTTCTTTTTCAAAGCATACGCAACTTTTAGCGTCAAATGTATTAAATTTGCTTTCATAAACTAATGTATCAGAAATTTTTCTTGCTTCCGATGCATTGAAATTCAGATTGTTCATTTTTCAATTTCTTTGGTGCCATTCAGCTGTGATATCTAACTAATTGAATAATCCCTTTTTTAACTATTTTGAATTTATCTATATATATATATATAATTTTAAAATATTTTTTGGAATCATACTATAAATTTTTGTAATCGATAATATTATATTTCATTTTACAAATTATGATTCCCTTTATTTTGAGGCATTATTTTCGTCTTTCAAATCTTCATTTGCTATTTTATTCTATAAAGCTTTTTTATAATATATTATGTTGGAAAAAACAGTGGAATCATTTAAAATAACTTTCTGAGGAATTTTTTAAAGAATAATTTTTTAAAATTAATAATTAATGTACGAATTTCCAACTTAAGATGCTTATCTGATTTTAGTCTTGGAAATTTTCTAATTAAATAAATAAGTAGTAGTTAAAAACATTTGATTATTCTAAAGAAACAATTTTAATGTAGCAATTCTTTCTATTTGAAAAATTTTTCTAAAATTGTCTTCGAAAATTAATGTGAAACAAACAAATGTGACGCAATCATACACGAAAGCTTTTGTGATAATCAGTATTTAGGCTTCAAAAATAACTTTTATTTTTCAAAAATATGAAATGTATAACATCTAATAAAACGTACTGTATTATTTTAGACAAACGGTTTTCACATTAAACATCATTTAAAATTTCAATTTCGACTTGTTTTTTCTTGAGATCAGAGAGATGAAGACTTTTGCGAGGCATTGTAGATTTTTATGCTGTGTTAGATTTGCCTAATGTATTTTAAAGTTTAAAATGTAGGTTACTAATGAATAAAATGTAAATTTTTTATTTTCTACATATGTATATTAATTAAAAAAAAAAAAATTTCTATTTAGTATTATTTGATAAGCATTTTTTTTTTTACACGAACTTTAAATATCTATTTCATTATTTGCTGCGAACTAATTTATTGCCTTAAATGGAATTAAAAAAAATTTGCAATTAAAAATATTTTATTCCGCTACAATTAAAATGTAGATGTTAGATTATGTTAAAAAGTTAAGTATTGATTAGTAGCAACGTGTAAAAAACATCATATGTAATAATAATACGTAATATTTTTGATTTATAATTTTACAGAACATGTTTCATTTTGCAATATTTCGAATATAATTCTACTTTTTATCATTTAATTGTTTCGCATTCAATTCTTCATTTTAGACTTTAATGTTTAAATAATATTTATACATATAACTTTCAGTATTGAGTGATTCATTAATTTTAAATCTCTATATATTTTTAGAATTTCAATTTAGAGACATTAGTTTATACATAATTAATATATTAATTAAATTATTTTATTGAATAGCAGAGAAGGAAAGTCGAGGACTTAATCATACAAATGTTCATGTTTTACTTGCATATTTGAAAATCTTTTATAATTTTTATTAAAATTACACCTGTTTTTAAAATTTTACGTTTGTGTGCTATATTTTTGCGAATTTAAATTATTGATAATTTACTGACACATTGCAAAAATTTCTTTAAAAAAAAGCGGTAGTTGAAAATGTCGGGAAAAAATCGATAATTTTTATTCCCCGGTGTTAGTTATTATTATTTATTATTATTATTATTCCTCATGTTCTACTTATGTGTGTTATGCAACCCATCAATGATCGATAAAGAGAGGACATTGCTTTTTCAGGAAGAACTTTTTAAGAGATAACTGCCTCGAATGGCAGGGAAGAAAAACCGGAAAAACACTCACTAGGAGATTTGAATGTCGATGCGAAACGCCTATACACATTGTCACAATCACCACCGGCTTTCCTCTTTCCAGAACTATTGAGGACAAAGAACGCCGTCAGCATTGAGGTCACTCGAAGGATCCCAATGTATTTACAGGGTGATTCAACGATCATGGGATAAATTTTGAGAGTGGTATGGTTTATTAAACTATACATTTTCTGTATAGGAATGTAGGGTCGGAAGTGAAATGTTGAGGCACAAACACAAAAAAAAAAAAAAAATGAAATATGAAGAGAAAAGCATTGTTTATACACACCGTCATTGCAAAGTGCTTCTTTGATTCATGTTTGCAGTAAATGCTTACAATTGCGATCATCCATAATCTACGGATCATCCATAATGCGATCATCCATAATAGCGGGAAGGAGTGATTGGTGAACAGTACCAAAGATGCCAGGCATTTCGGCGTATAATTGCAGAAGCGAGATCAGCTGAGTCTCGTAAATGAAATAAATATTATAGTTTAAAAAAACTAAAAAAACACGCTTTTAGAGTTAATCAAACTAAAAAGTAAAAAATAATTGTTAACATAAGAATAAAATGACTGACGAGAAAATGAATGCCACTGTTCTAAAATGGGGTGCTCGATATCAATCGTTATAATTTTCACTAGTTTCATTCCGAAATGCAGAGTTAGTTTAAAAATGTCATGTCAGTTTTCTTAAATAATAAAAATTATTTATTTATTATTTTTGCTAAATAAATTATAATACATGAAAGTTTGACGGTAAATTTTTAATTGCATATTATTATCTAGATATAATATTAATTAATCAATTTTATATGATAACATGTTATTGACGTGTGGTGTTTATCTATATATTAAACTAATTTGTATATAAATTGTAAAAAAAAAAAAAAAAAAGAATTTCATTAAGTATAGAAAATTGAAAGTGAATATCATAAACATAATGTATTAATTTTTAAAAAAAAAACCATAGCAGAGATTTATCTATATTTGGAATTTTGTAACTGATTGAATTAAAGCTGTCGAACTTGTTAATTTAGACATAAATATGATGATATAAACACCACAAAAATTCTTATACTACAGAGGATTAAAAAGAAAAGCAATAACATATCATGGAAGTAGATTAAAAGTTATATTCAATCCAGTGAGAATTACTATGTTGAATCATTATAATCAGTTGTAACTGCCCTGATTTTAAAAAGCCTAATGTACAGAAGAAGATTCAAAAAAATTTTTTTTTTGGAATTCATATCACATTTGTTATATATTAGTAATGCAGGATTAAACTATTCGTAAATTATTTAAAAATAAAATTGCTTTTTTCGTGCATTAATGAAAATAGTTAGTTTATTAACGTTTCATTACATTCATATCTTAATTCTATGTCTCAAAAAGAAATTGAAATTATGACCAATAAAATTTTATTTTGATCTGTGAGATTCGTGTATTTCATATGCAGAAATATTTTTATTATTTTATATTATGCAGATAAAAATTAAATTTAAACAAAATAAATTTTTAAAATAAAATTAATATATTTAATTTTAATTAATGTTAATCCATTTAATTTTTAAAAAATTTAAATATTTAAAGCCAGAGGGTTTGTGGGATAGCGCTGTGTGTTTTCGAATCGAATAATTGAGTCGAAACCTCACAAGCGACGCTGAACCGAAAGCTTATATGCGAGACGGGTGCAATAAATCTGTAGGCTGGAATGCCTTTTGTTAGGCTTTAGGAGGCTGGGAGTATGGTGAGAACCTTCCAGCTGGCATGTTTGGGAGTATTCTTCAAAAAGTTTGGTGGTATCTAGGTGGATTCTAAGTGGGTACTGTGAACTCTGAGTAATGCTAAATCTGCTACATTTCTGCCATTCTAAAGGTGAACGACTTCGATTAAATACCTCGGCATTCGAAAACAACAATAAGTATGTACACAAATGTATTTATTTTTGTTATTCTAAAATAAGTATTAGTTTAAATACTCATTACAGAAACATAATCTAGCGTATTAAGCCATATATTGCGATTTACAATACTCATAAGCCGCCCATCATTATATTAAAAATATATTTTTTTTTACTTCAAAAAGAAAGAAGTTAAATCTCTGAAATTTAAAAATAAATTATATTTTACTTTTCAATAGTAGATTAATAAAAAATTAAATGTACTAAATATCGATTCTTTTTAAAACATAGATTACAGTTTATAGATGGTTGAAAACATAAGAGGAAAAAATAAATAAAATAAGCCAATGAATTATGTAATTTTTTTACAGCTTGTTTTAAATATTGTTGTCGTGGCTTTTAATATTCGGTTTTTTTTTAATTAAAAGATAAATGAAAAAAAGTCGAATCTCGAAATGCCAAAAGTTATTGTTTATTAATTATTCAAGAAAACTTTTCTAACTATGTATCACAATTCATTTGGTCTGTTATAGTAAATAAAATAAAATCAATAAATCGATTATAAACCAGTTTGGTAAAAGATTTTTTGCTGAAGAAATAAAGTGAATAATATATCTCATTTGCAGTTGATGTTATTTGAGAAAGAACTTACGTAATATGTTTTATATGTGAGTCAAACGTTAAATATCAGCAATCATTCTGCGTTGCGCATAAGACTTTGCAGTTTTCTGTAAACATTTGATGGTATATTCATATACACTTCTCTGTAGGTTGTCTGTACAGTTATTAATGGAATATTTTTACGTGTTTATTGTCCTTTTTCTGTGATTTAATTATTAAGGTGATTAAAAAATGATTACATAGAGGGAAACTATATTTATCATCATAGATAACTATATTTATAATTATCCAGTATTTATAGCTTCAAAATTATAAACGGTTATTACTTATTATTGTATTATTTTAAATTTAAAAATTAGCGTAAAAAATATGATATATGTCTGTTTTGTTTTATGTATCAAACACATAATTCCATTTCTTAGAATTTCTTTTAGAATGAAAATATTATTATAGCTAAGAAGGAACTATTCAATATGTTAATTTTTCTACATGTAAAGCAAGAAATTTGTCTGTCTAAAAATATTTGAATTTAGCAGACAAACAAAACAAAATCTATAACAATAAGAAGTTCAATTTGTTTCTCTGAAATTATTATTTGATATATAATCAAAATATGAATAAAATTCCCATTTGTTATTTTCTAATTAAACAAAAACATTTTTTTTATTGCTGTTAAATTTTCCAGTCACCAAATGACGCCAAGTATTAAAAAGTTCCGGTTGCTATCTGATGGCGTCATTAATTAAGCAGTTGTAAAAATATTTAAAAAATGTTAAGTGTTGTTTAGAAATTTTTATTGTTTTGACTGTTTAAAATTTTCGATTTAAACTCTGATATACTCTAAAAAGCATAGCAAGTAAAATAATTGGTGCTTCTTGGATAAAATATTATTAAATTAGTAGAACAACACCGGATCATAACTACTAGAGATTATATAATTAAATAAAACTGATGTATTGTTTTAAACTTTATCTTAAAAATTCATTTTGTTAAAAATTCGCTAAATCACTAAAATAAAAAAAAAAAAAAAAAATGAAAAATTTCATTTTCTTTTTTATTTTAGAAATAATGAAAATTCATTATTTGCAATAAATAAAATAAAAATTTAAAAAAAACACTATTATTTTTAATTTTGTACAATAAAAAAGTTTTCCTATTTATCGGAATTTTTTTTCTATTTAAAAATAATTCTTTATAGATATGAATAAAAAGTGAAAGATAAAAAATTTCTGTACTCTTTGAGCAAACACTTCATGGTTTTAGCAAATTTAATATTCTGAAATTTAAAATAAAATAAAATAATTGAGAAGTTACACGAATTAATGAATAGTTAATGATATTTTAAAATATAACATTATGATTTTAATATATTTTCAATACTAATGAAAATTTAAAAAATTATAACATTAAAAGAATTTTCAAACTTAAAATTATTCGTTCAGTTTATTAAGCAATATAAATAATTTAAAATTAATTTTTATCATATTGGTATAAAAGTTTTTCAATTTTTTAAAAAATTTTTTTTAAGAAAAACAGGATGTTAATGAGCGGGGGAAAATAAGCAAGAAACGTACGCAAATTTTTTATCTTAGAAAAAAAAAAATCTTTTTTTGAAGAAATAAATTTTTTAAATATAGCAAAACCCTTTATGAAATAGTTTCTTTTGTAAAAGGGAATGAAATAATTTCATGGTGGAACAATAATTGTATCAGATGATTTGAACAAAATAAATGTAGCTCTAGCAATTTATTAAAAATCTCATGATTATGACTTTTTTTTAGCATATTTTGCATTCATTAATTAGTAAGTAATTAAAAAGATGTAAATTTATTATTTCAATCTATTTTAATTTCGAAACATAAATATTTTTTAAAAACTAAGGATAAACATTATTATGTGTTTTTAAAATTCAAACACCAGGGAAAACCCACAACGAAGCAATGCTATTTAGGTGCTATCAAATAAATTAATAAAAAATAATTACAAAACATATTTTTAAATCAAATTATTATTTTTCCATTCAATGAAATCATTTAGAATGAAAATGACGAAATATCAAGAAAGAAAACAATTGAATTAACGGAATTTGATGAGTTGGTGCAATTGAAATTGGAACTTTAAGCATATAAAAAAAAAAAAAAAAACGATTATTCATTCAAATTTTTATAATAAAAATAGATAAAAAAAAAAATAAATTCCATTTTTATGAAATTAAGTTTTTTTGTTTTTTTTTAAAATAAAAAGATCAAATGAAAGGTAATTATGAATTCTGTTGGTTGAATTTCGGAATACACGCTTTTTGTATTTTTATTTCCAGAACGAGACAGTCGATGAAATTCCTCGTATTACTGCATGATTTGCGATAAATAATTCTCCTTTTCCCCTTCGATATACTGCATGCAGATGGTGCTCGGGTTCGAAATGTTCTAGAACACCTGTTCAAGTCACATTAGAAAAGTGCTATTCGTGAAATACAGATGTTCTGAATGGAGGCGGCAAAATGATGTATTCTTTTTTCAACGGTAAGTCACTTAAGAGTATACATTTTTTTTTAATAAACATGTGCTAATTTAAATGGATATAAAATTATTATTTTGTCAGTTTTAAAGTAATTTGTTTAATTTTTTTCTTAATAATAGTTATTCTGATTCTTAGATTTAATTTATCGGTTGTATTTAATTTTTGTTCGATTAAAACACGCATTTTCTATATTTTTTTGGGGGACGGGGTGGATGAGAAATAATAATTTACTGATATAATATACTATTTTTATCTATATAAATATAAGAAATAAAAATAAATTACACGGTAATTTAGAGCTTTGTTAATTGTTAACAATATTTTAGTATTCTCAATTGACTGATAGTTTTAAATCATCCATTTAAAAATTCTGTGGGCCTACAATATTTTTTTTTTCCTTTACGTAAGATGTAAATACATCTGTATAGTTTTTGAATTAAATTTCAAACATCTTCGTTCAATTTCATTTATAGAAAAAGAAAAGTATTTTTTTTTTATATTAGGCAATTTATTTATTACATATGCAGAAAACAGTGAAAAGAATTTTAGAAATTTATCCATGGAAGGTCAAGAATTTTTTTTAATTTTTAATTATGCTTTACACCATCAGAATTCTTATTAACAAACACATTAAAACAATGCTAAATTTCCTTCATGTTGTAAAAATTTTCCTATCACAATTTCAGTGTTTTGGAAATTATTTAAGTATATGATAATTACTATTTTTCAATAAAATAAAGTTGACAACGTTCTGTTTTATTTACTTCTGTTTATTATAACCGTTATTTTTGTGTGTACGTGAAACAAAATCAGAACTGAGAATTAGTTTACTAAATTAATTGTTGAATTTATGTATATTTTATACATTTGATATTTAAAAAGCTTTCAATTATCTAACCATTTAATCTATTAAAATTGATACTGTTATATTAATAGAATGCATTAATATCAGTACTTTAATTCAACAAGTTATCTAATATGATGGAATCAATATTTTTTGTTAAGAATAGTTATATTTTTTTCATTAAAAGAATGTAAATGACAAGAAGTTCCATTTTTTATTCCAGTTATTCGAAGGGGTCAAGGCCTTGTAGAACTTCATCAAATCTGAGATTTTCTTTTAAAAATCATAGAATTAAAAAAAAGAAAAAAAGTGGAGAAGATTGTTTTATTTAGACACCTTCTTTCATATTTTATAATATCCCATAATGTACTCATAAATTATTAATTTTAAGGATATTTAAAAAAAAAAAAGTTTTTTATTCATTTCAGTGCCAACGTATACCAATGAATCCATGAATAAATAGACATATTAATAGTTATAATAGATTTATAAGAAAATATTTTTCTGTGTTGATTGTAATAAAGTTGTCTCCCCCCTCTCTCCAAAAAAAAAATTAACTCCCAATTCCTTAATCATTACTGAACCAATTAGTTCACCGCTGGTTGGGGATGCACGGTGGGCGATGAAGCGCGAGGAAGCTCGAAATCCATACACGGCCGAACGACGTTGAAAAAGGGACATTTCTAGGCCCGGAAGTCAAAAAGTCGGTCTTTTATCGACAACCAAGCACTGCAGACAAATTTCGGACTTCTTGTATGTACTTCTATTCACCCAAACAAATTTCAATCGGCGTAGCCATAACTTCCAACAGCCAGCATTCACTGCAGGTTCCAACTGGAGTTAAAAAAAGATGCTTACTACAAAAATATTCCAGTGCCTTTCAAGCCTCAGAGAGAAGAAAAATTGCCAGGTAGGGATTATGAATTTCTTTTTGTAAATTTCTGTTAGAAGTTCGAATTTGGGGGGCGTATCGAATCCAAATAAAGGGACATCCGTAAGAGTTCTATTGTGTAACGTTTTTTTTTTTTTTTCCCACTGTGCATTTAAGAGTTAGTTTCATTTCCACATTTCATTAAATTTTCAATATTTATGGATTTTTTTTTACAAACAATTTTAATGTAAAAAAGCAGAAAAAAAAAAAATATTAACTTATTTTATTTAGTTTTGATTTCTCTCTGTAAATTTTTAAACCACATACATTTACCGTTGGAATGTTAATGCATGCATAGGGTAAATTCCTACCTCTTATTATGCACAATAAATATAATAATTCTATGAATAATAAATAATTGGCATTTAATATATTTTTGTCATATTTTAAAATGCATATCTAATTTTCAATAATTTATTTTTAAATACTTTCATTTTTTTTTTTTTTTTTTTTTTTTTGCATTATTCAGATTGATAAATTTCATTTTTTTATTAGTAAGCCTTTCGTTTTAAGAACTTGTTCCATTATAAATAAATATAAGAATAAAATAAGAAATGAAAAAGTTCCATATGGTTTGTGGATTAATGTTCTATTAATAGACGGAAAAAAAAGAAAAATTATTTTAATTTACTGCTTTTAAGAACATGAAACTACTATATTTATTGGAATTTTTTTTTTTTATTTAAACTTATTTTGAGTCTTATATATTAATTAATTGTAATTTATTTATTTATTAATTAGTATTTAATGTTTATTCAAATATTTGAATAAATATAATCATATAATGGGCTATCAGAATTAAGTCTTTTAGCGAAAATATTTTTGGCTTGTACTAAATCATTGGTACACGTAAAGATAAATTTTATAAAATGTTTAAATTTATCATCAATCTTTTACGTATTTGCGGAAATTATTTATTTTCTCATTAATATTTATCTTATTAATTAATATTTAATCTTCTTTTTTTTTATAGTTTTAACGTTACTCTGATACACAGTGGATAATAAATTATTTCATTTCGTATTTTTCTAAAGCAACATAGTTATATTTATAAATTGTGATATATCATTGTTATAATATTTGTAAGATATTTATGTACTCCAACTTGTAAATTTACATAGTTTACATAGTTGTATAAACTATGTAGAATTTAGTAAATATCTTAATGATATATCACAATTTATAAATATAACTATGCTGCTTTAGAAAACATTCTTATATATATATATATAAATATTTTTTTTTTTTTTATGTTTAATAGCTTTCGTAAGAAAATACAAATATTCTAAAGTGCTATACGTATTAGAATAGTAAAACTGAGTAAAAAAAAAAAAATCGAATTAACAGAATAAGATACATACAGATGTATTTTAAAAATGGAAATCAGAGATATAAAAGAGGACCGTATTTAGAAACACGCTCTACTAAACTGCAAAGTCATCATGACGAACAAGCATTTTAACAATTCAGTGACGTGGGTTTTTTTTTTCTTGTAATAAATTTTAAAGATTAACGCATCGAAATAAATTTAAAATTATTTGCTAAAAAAATTATATTTACCAGTGATAAAGATACCATTGTTAAATCATTTTATTGAAATAAATTTATTACAAAAATTAAAATTAAAAATTTATTTGATTTTTAAATTCTTTTCTGAATTATTCATAAATCTGATTTTTTTTTTTTTTTTTTTGTTGCAAATGATAGGGTTTAGTTGTTGATTTATAATCAACTACGAAAAATAAATCAATTGGCTTTGGTTATGTGTAATGGATGGAATTTGCATCGAATTCATTGAATTATAATTTGTTATCTTGAATTCCCAGTAAACGTTCTGTTATTTTTTGTTCATGAGTACTAATTAATTAAGTACTAAGTTCATGAGTACTATGTACTAATTAAACTATAAAACTTTTTTTTTTTAAAAAGATATATTTTACCTTAAATTTATTTTAATGACATTTATTTTGTTCTGAATGATTGAAATATCAGTCAAATACTTTAAAGCATTCATAAAATTTACTGAGGCTTATTATTTTTACAATTCAAAAATGTAAAATATTTCAGTGTAATTACTAATGTTAAATTAATTTTGTCGTAATAGTCGAAAAATTGCATTTATAGAATAAACATAATCAAATGGCGGTATACTGATTCTAGTGCCGTTATTTTATTTAAATTATAAACATGTAAGACATTATAAAATAAGATTTTTAAAAAATGTATTATTGGCCTACAAAAATTTTTAAAGGGGAAAAAATAAAGTTAAATAAATTTTCTGGGAACTAAAAGTTTTTAATTGATTTTCAATTACTATGAATATTTGAAAAAAAAAAATTATACATATTAAAATTTTTTTTGAAACGCCACAAAACATTAATTATTTTTTAAATAAAATTGGTTTTGAATAGAATCATGAAACAAATATAGAAATTAAATGTATCCTCTTTAAAATTATAACATATTCATTTAATTATGCAAAATTATTTTTAATATGGTGAACAATAAATAAAAACAAAGCAGTGGACAAAACCAAAAAAAAGGATTGATTTTTAAACTTTCTAACCAGAGCAGTTATTAGAGCAGTAGATTATTAACCAAATAATTCTGCTAAAATCATAATGATTTTTCTAATTAAACTAAGTATGTTTATATTTGATACAGAATTTCATCTATAGTAATAATTTGTAGAAAAATTATTAATATGTTGAGATAATCCTGCATAATTAAAATAATACACTAACATAAGTATCTCGAAAAAATCTTCTCTTTCATATTGGCAGTTAAATTGTGTTGTAATAAAAATAAAAATAATATTCCTAAATTTTTCAAGAAAGATTAAAAAAAAATTAAAAATAAAATATAAATGTTTAAAAATAATCCAAATCATTTAATTTTGGAATTATGACTAAATTTTGAATTGGAAGTAAATTTTTATAAATTATATTGCATATATTGTAATTATTGTAAAGCAGAAAAATATACTTAACTTTATCTATAGAAAAAAAAAACAATTTTGATCAACGCAAATATTTCTATTAATGTATTAGACTTTTTTTATTCATTTTCAAACATCATTGATATATAATTGAGATGTTTTATATCACTCTACCAACAGATAAGGTATTGGATTCACAAATAATAAGGATATTATTTCATCAAAATCTAAGGAAAAAAAAAAGTAGTTAAGCATGAAACTATTTTTAAAGAAAATGGCACAGAAATAGATATAATTCATAACATATTCGTATATATTTACAATAATAGATCTATTAATAAATAAATATTTTTTTTTGTAAAAACAGGCTAATTAAGAAAGGTTATTATTCTTGGAACATTCTGCTTGATTTAGAAAACAAATAAATGTATAGTTAAAAGAAAGCGAATCTTTTGCACAATTTGATTAAGAAAGAAACGGAAGAATAATAAAAGAAAAAAAGATATATTCAACTAAATTGCTATTCAATTAAATATTTAATTAATTAATTATTAAACTGAATTATTAAATTTTTTTTTTGACTATTGTGTAAGTTCCAAAGTTCATTCCAGAGGCATTTAGATATTATAATCTACTGCGTTTATTATTACAATAAAAGTTTTAAAATTTTTATTTAAATTTTTCTTTTTTCATTTTATTTCAGTTAAGAATAATTTTAGAAAAATATTAAAATAGAAAACCAAATAGATTGAACGCTGAATCAAGTCCTTGATTAGATGAAGACATTTGAAAGGAAACCGATCATAAAACCAAGGACAACTCAATGCTATATTTCATATCATTTTCAGCAATTTTTCTCAAACTGCTAAGAAGGCATATATGGAATGGGATGAAACTATACTTTTCAAACATAAAAATTAAATCACCTTAAGTGAGAATGATATAAAAGAACTTCTGGTTGAACACATGCTTAAATCATAAATTTGTAAAAATAATGAATCGTTGATTGTTTTTATTTTAGTAACTGAAATATTTAGAATATATATAGTTACATTTATATATATCATTGCAAATATTATTCAAGCTATTAATATTTTTTGCAAACATTTTATATTTTAAATCTAAAATCTAAGTTAAAAATTCCTTACTGTTCATGTATTACGAACATGAAATATTGCTCTGACGAAAAAAAAAAATATATATATTCATTTATTTATTTTTTTTTTTTTTTTTGAAAGGGAAGGGGGTAAATGTCAGCATATTTTTGCTAAAAATCGCAAATGAAAGTTTGAAATCGTTAATTTTAATAGTCATCAATCTTGATACTTTCTTTCTTTCTGGCGATTATTTATTTCCGTTGGAATATGAATCTCATAGAATGAAATGCAAGTCACTTCCTTGGTCACTACGTTTTTCCCCTCATCGGCTAATGAACTCTTCCACTTGAGATATAATTTTTCCCTTTGGATTCATTTTTCTACTTTTGTTATTTTCGCATCGGCAATGTCACGCTTCTATTGCAGGTAATATAATAAAACCTATAAAACTTTTTATTAATTAAAAATAAAATGAATTACCAATAGTGTCAAAAAGTTATGTACAAATCTTCGAATTTTTGATTGCATTTTGTCAAAAATAATAACTATACAATAATTTTGTTCAAATAATTAATTGCAAACAAAAATCAGCAATCTCTAACAATCAATTACATACATAATAATTAATTATTTTAGCTGCGTTAAAATAAAACCATGAATTAAAATTTATATAATGTCGAAAACTAACGACTAAATAGCATGATAAATAAGTAATTTTGTGATTTATTGTCACTCAGTTTCTTATATAATTTGATAAAATAATATTATTAATAAATAAGTTCTTTCCTTAACGCATCATGCTCTTTTTTAATTAAATATTTTTATTTGTGAATTTATTTAATAACTTTTTAAATAATTGTTGCAGTTAAATCAAACTAAATAAACTTAATTTAATATACTAGGTAAAATTTAAAATTTTAACATTACATTAATTATTTTAATTGAATTATGACTCAGTTTCTGAAATTAGTTGTTGCATCCAAATATATTTATTGGAAAAATATTTATGTTATAAATGATCTGTTTGCAATGAAAGTTTTATTAATTAATTAAGTGCTATAGTTATTTATGTAGATAATTTATTTATTTATTTTTTTGTATGTTTTTTACACCAATCAACTGGTCAAAAGGTAAGGCACAATGTTCAGACTTATTTTTAAATTTCCATCTTCAAAATTATTGAATTAATTTTCGTAATTTGAATTAAATGTAAACTAAATCAATTAAAATAAAACAAGATTTGTAAAATAAAATAACAAAGATATTATTTGTAGTTGTTTATGTCCTTTTCGATATTTATCACCATTATTTTGAGAATTGTTTTTAGAATTTTTTTTTGTAAGATTGATGAAACTTGTTTATGGCAAATTAATTATATCATGATTATGAATAATATAATTGAAATGATTATCAATAATATAATTTTATCATTGTATCCTACCAGTTAAAAATTCCACACCATATATTCTATACCTGTTTTATTTTCCGTATAAAATTTGTAATTGACATTTTTTTAAATTTTGAATTCATTGCCTCTTAGGATTTTAATGAGATAGTTTGCTTCTGGCTTTTTTTCTATAAGCACAATCAGTATCTATAGTTGGTATTTGAAAAAAAAAAGATATGCTTTTCTCAAAAGGTGATTATACATTTAGCACATACTTTTTATTGTTAACATAGAATATACTTCATAGGTAGAACTAATGCTTTAAAATCCTTTCCAACAAGCGAAAAACAATTTTCAATAATGTTGTTTTCTATCACAATTAAATTGTAATGACCAAAATAAATGGATAAATTAAAAAAAAATTCAAATTTCTCTTGAATCATTTCAATAACAAATTATTATTAAGCATAAAAAAGTTTTTTAAATCGAATGCATAATTGAGATTTATTTTCAAATACCTACAAAGTTTGTTAAAATCTAGAATTTATTTTGTTTTAGGAAACTTGCTAACTGTTATACATGATTTGTCATGATATCTTTTTCTCCGAATAATAAATTTTTTTCTTGTAGTGAAACATTTTCCAGGATGTTTATCGTTTCGAGATGGCGAAAATGGTTCCTAGTGGCTAAGTAGTAGTGCCGCAGGTAGCGATTATAAAGTTTACCTGCACACACGACTGCTTAACTAAGTGGATCCGCACTCAATCATCCATGCTGTTAATCGAAAAGAAAACTGCAGCAGCATTTCCCTGTCGATTGATACCTAATCTTCCTGATTGTTTCTTAGCTTTCCTGATCTAAGAAAAAGTAAGTACATGAGATTTCTTTTTTTATGCTGAATGTAGTGGTCTAATTACATTACAGATGTACATTGTGACCAAAAGGTTGATAAAAACATGAATTTACTAATATGCATTTTACAGAAATGAAAACACATACTTGAATTGCGGGTAAATACATTGTTAAATTCAGATTCTACAGATAATACATCTGCAATTATATACATACAATTAAATACTTGGCGAAATAGAAAATTAGGGGGCCGTTGTGATTTGGCGATATTCCTGTGGCGCCAACTGAGATAAGTCGCCATACTTGTGAAGCAAGTCAAAGCATTAAGACTGAAATTTGTGTACAATGTAAAAAGTGTGCAGTAATTGAAAGAAGCTGATAACATTAAAGTTAATACTACTGCTATTGGTGATAAAATATGTAGGCCTCTTTATTTTATGTAAAAAGGAATTAATTCTCATTTTTAACACTCATTAACTGTGATTCCTATTTTCAATTATTAATTGAACTGCATACACTTGTAATTTAAAGTATGTGCTTTAATTTATTAAAAAGTTGATAATAAACTACCTTATTAAGATACTATTGTTAGTAAACTCAACAGTTTAAACAGTTTAAAACTACTCAATTAAGATACGAACGTTTGAAGATTTTTAGTTCCACATTTTAATTTAAAACGTGAATCTAAATATAAACATTAACTTTTTTCCCATGCTAAATATTCGACTTCAAGTAATCATGTATCAAGTATTCAAGTATATGGGAGTAACACATTCTAAAAAGACGAAACATACAATTTGCAATTGCTGAATCTTTAAATACCATGAACCTTTGAAGCATGTGCAGGCTGTTCTAACTCAAATCAAGTACTGACCTCAAGCATTTTGTTTTTATTTTAAACATAGAATATATTTTAAATGAGTCAGTTGGTTTAAAACCTAATATAAAATGTTGGACTGAATATGATTGTTATGTCATACAAAATGTAAAAGCTTTTGAAATTTGCTTTCACTAATAGTTATTTATATTGATTTATTAGTTGGGGACATTGCAAAAACAAGACTGCTAAAATTGTAAGAAATCTTGTAAAAGTACTTCAGAATTTTTTTCAGTAATTTTTTTTTTATTTTTTGAAAAAAAAAAATATTTAAATAATTTCTCTAGTAGACTGATGAATGTTATTAAATGTCAATTGGACTTGTTTGTTGTTAATTAGACTGTCTTCAGACTCACTGATGTCAATTAAATCACTTATAAAAGGGATTATAATTTCCATATTACTATGACAACTTTTCAGCGAAAATATTACCATTAAAACAAAAGATATTGTATGCCTGTTTGTTTTAAGATATCAGGTTTATTACGTTTTTTTTTTTTTTTTTTACCAGCATTGTGAGTAGTAATATGAAAAGATGGAATCTAAAGCAAAAGAATAAAAGAAATCCAAAAAAAGTGCAAGTCATAACAGAGAAAATCTGAAGAAAATTTTTATCGATCTGTAAAGCGATCAATAAAAAAAAATACGCAGCTTCCAAATCAACTTTTATCAAAAAGCCACAGCATTGACAATGACAATGATAGAAGGATTTGGCATACTTAAAACAAACCGGTATTCGAACGATGTGATTGCGCATGCGTTCAACAAAAAAAGCCGATTTTCCTCTGCTTTTAAGAGTTTTTGCATATTGTTTGCTTTTGCTTTACCTCCACTAAATTGCAGTATTTTCGAAGCTCATTGGATGTATTTTAAAATTCTTCAAAGATCTATTGTTGTTCTCAAAAAAAAAAAATTTAAGAGTGCTTATAAAAACAGCAATAATTAAATTTTTTTGAGAACAAAATAATTCTTTTGAAGAATTTTAAAATTACTTTTATTTATCATTTAAGAAACAACTTCAATTTTTATTTTTAGATATAAGTAATTTGCCATTTCATTCTGAAAGTATTAATATATCAAAGAATTTTTAAAAAATCATGTTGCAACAACTTATCATAGGTTTGGAGATATGAATACAATATCCAGCAATATCGGATGAGTGTTACTAGAATGGTAAATCAGCCAAAGTGGAAAGTATAATAGAAGGAAAACGATTGATTCAGGTCATTTGTTTAAGAGTGCTGGAGTCAGAGCAATCAGTTGATAAATCTAAAGATTTTTAGTACGTTACTAAAGATATATTAAAAAGCTGTATATAAATGCAAGCAGGCCATCTGAAGTAATGAGTTAATTTATTATAAAATACGATAAGCAGTTTCGAAAACACCAATTCTCTTGTCACTTCTCTAAAGACAATGTCGCTAACCACCAGTCACCAATGATGTTCCGAAGCTTGCATAAATAGAAACAATGCTCACCAATGTTCAACAACAACAACAAAATATTGCTTTTGGGTGCCTAACTTGTAGTTCAATCATAGCAAAGCAATTTAAGTTCGATTCACGTTGGTGGTGTGCAGCATTACAATCATTTCTTTGAAAATCAAATATACTCCGTATAATTATCCTGTATGAGAGCGTGTATCAGCGATACAAATTTCCCGGGGGAGTCGCGTCGTTTAGTGATAACAAGTAATATAAAAAATTTTTAAAAGTCAATTCCTACTTTTTTTTTCACTGTATTGCAGAAAGTCCTTTATAAATAATTTTCATTCATTTTTAAGTTTGTGTGGTGCCATCTATTGGTAGATATATGCAACTTAAATCTAAAAAAGCTAAAAAAATAATTAATTAAATTTAATTAATGAATTAACATTTTAAAAACTGTAACATCAAGTGTCATCCACTACAAGCTAAAAAAAACGTATTTGAACTTGAGTGGATGAGTAAAAGTATTTTATGAACGATTGAAAATTTGAACAAGATATATATAAGGAGAGTGTGAGCTAATAGAAGGAATTGAAAAAATGTTACAAGGCTTCCTAAATAAACCTAAGGTTAAAATCTAAGATCCTGTACTCCGAAGAAATCACCAATCTTGCAACCCGGAATGTTTCACCAATATCTTTAGGGTTATAATAGTTTAATTAAAGAAATTCCTTATTTCTTCCTTTTTTTTTCAAATATTATATTGACTGTTTTAATCTTAATTTCATTTTTATTTGCAGAAATTTCTTTTTTAATAAATATTAACTGAAACATTTCTTTTTTTTAAAAGATTATTTCGAGAAATACACTTTATAACTGTGTGTCAACTACTGATATATAATATAAATATTTGTTATGGTGTTGCCACTTATTACCACTGCTGATATAGTTAAGATTTTGCGGAACCGTTATTTGAATTCGAGTAGAAAGCCATTATTTTTTATTTTTGTACATTAGTTGATGAAACATTCGCAATTTATTAATTTTTAAAATTTCCTATAATTTTGTGCTTTAATAATAACTTTCCTTATAATTTTTTTTTATTCATTTGATATAGAAATGTAAGGACAAGAATGGAGGACAGATGAGAAGAATGGAATGTAAGCAGAATAAAATGTAAATAATTCGCCGTTTGCTTCTTTTTTTTTTAAAATAATATTGTTTTATCTTTCGATTTCGGCATCGTAATCAACATACAAAATCTTGGCGTAATAATAATAAATTTTCGTGATTTATCAATACATTTTGGCATATCAGAAGCAAATTTTAACATAATAACGATTAATTTACGCGTGATAACAATACGTTTTGGTGCTATAGCGATCCATTTGGTGATTTAGCAATAAAAATTAGAATAATAATGATGTATCAATAATTTGTGGCGATGGATTTTGATGCAATGGCGATTTAGCATGAAAATTGTAATTGCGACGGCCATTTTATTTGTTTACTCGGCAACCTGGCGATCAATTCGACATAAGAGCTACATGTACAGTATTCTAGATTTTTGCCAAATATAATAACAGTAGAACGTAATTACTTTAAAATTAGAAAAATATACCTTTAAGTTTCAATCGTGAACATTATCTGGATCTCTTCTGTAGTTTGGGTCCAAGATTATCCATCTTAAACATAAGCTAAGTGGACATAGTAGTTTTGTACAAACCCATTAAAAGAAAATTTATTGTAATTATGTGAGAGAATTATGTAAAATGTTAAAGGACTTTCCCAATATTATTTATTATTTTATATGAAACACTTTTTTGTAAAAGTTTCTTCTATTTTAAAATTTTAAATGTTTTCTATGTGAGATTTGATTGTCGCACAGGCATTTTCTTTCCTATAAACTTAAGAAAAATCATTTCCAAAATGGTCTTACATGTGCAGGATATTAATTTAATAGCAAATGTATTTATCATTTTTTATCATTAACGTTTATAAAAATTAAATAATAAAACATAACTATCCACTAAAATATTATTCATTAACATTGATTATTTAAATATACGTCGATAATTATGCTGAAATTTTAACTTGAGAGAAAATTCAGAAACACTTTTAAAAAGTAATTCCATTTTCCATTAATGACAGACGTGTATCTATAATTATAATAAAACAGTCAGTTATAACAAGATTATTATTATATTCAGTTTTAGAATTTCATTTGTTATTTGCTCTATAGCACAAAGAGCTTTTATGAAATTATAAATATTAGTTACAAAAACGAACGAAATAAATGATTTAATAACCAGATTTCTAGCGTACAAAGAACAAGAAATGTCTTCATTGGCCGTGAGGGCGTGATCTGAAACGGAATTCAATATTGAAATTATTCTATTCCAGGTGGTAAAATTCTAGGTTAAACAAATTCGACGACGTTGTAAGCGCTCTGGTCAGTGTGCCATAAGGTAAGATGTCCAGTGAGACTCGATGCAAGCCTGCATTCGTGCAAGGAAGTATTATGTTTAAAACAGGTGACAACTTCATTAATAGTCACACCGAACCTCTTAATTATTGCAGATGGAACCCTGATGACAGTGTTATAGAGATGAGATGTTTACGTTTTTGCTGTCCCTTAACATTATCCCCATTTTAATGAATGATAATTGCAGCCACGTTATGCTGGACTGATGGACTATATACTTTACAAAGAAATAATCATATGAATGTTTTTGACCACTGTATTCTTTTTCGACATGAACCCCATAGACCTCCTCTGCCAGGCTGCCCACCTACCTCCTCAATAAATAGTACTACAGGTTGAAAGAACTCTTCTGGACCTGTGAGACGGAATATCCCAGTCCCTTATTCACACCTTGATAGTTTCTATGTTTAACAGGTATTCAACGTTGCTGTTCATCAGAAGAAACCATATCTCCTATTAAAAAGGAATGCTTTGTCAAGAAATTCTTGGTATTTTTTTGAAAATTCGCAAATCATGTTTTTCCGTTTTTGCATAAAAAAACTCAATAAAATTAATTTTTCTTTCGTATATGTGTGACTTTATTTCTTATAGCACGCTATGTCTATGGATAATGAATCAGCTACTAAAACTCCTAATCTATCTTGCAATACTGTCAGAAACCTCTATGTCCTTTAATAATTTTCAGCAGTGCATACATGTATAATATACACGTATATCAGAAAGGTGGATTTTCGTTGGAAATTGTTACAGCGTATGTTAAATGGCTGATAGCGATAATCAGGCTGCCCAATGGATGTCTCTATGATTGGAATTTTTTGTCCCTAAGAATTCTCATGGAAGGTTATATCTTTTCCTCATCACCAATCGGCTGTTGTTGATATATAAAAGGACATGAGGTCCACCAACGCTAAAAAGATTTAATGAGTTTTCCCTTTACAAGGATTTGGCAACAGTAATATTTGACAGAACATTGACAAAAACCATACTTTAATTCTCAAAAAAATCATATCATTCTTTCTAGAGAAGAAATTATTGTTACAAGGGGTCTTGGTGCATTTCAACATACCTCAAAAGATTTAATTTTTATATTCCTGTGGATTTTATTACTTGTAAAATTCGAATAATGTAGGCTTTGGGAACTTCAATGGCATGAACTGCTGATCTTATGCTGGTTCATCCGCTAAGTGGAATATCTCGAAGTTTTTCTCCATAATCTTGGCATTTACGTCCACAGTTTTGTTTTTTCAAAGAATCAACATCAGCAATTATTTTCAGATTTCAAATTCTTGATAGGGTCATTATGTTACACTTAAACTGTTTTGCAGCTAAAGCCATTACATCTTTCTGAAACTTTTCGTAGTTTTTCTTTGGATGAATCAAGAACTTGTCAATCGCAACTTGGTCTTTGCTTAAAATTGCATCATTTGTTATAATCCATAATTTTCATAAAATTATATTTAACATTTGAATACATATAGTTCTTATAAATAAAAGGGATTATTAGTCGTTTGCTGAATAAATCATAACACATGATAGTAAAAAATCATTACAAGTGAGTAAATTTTTAACTGCTTATCAAACTCGATGTTGATTGAGACAATGCAATGTGCATTTGTAATCTGACTGTCTAGTGAAAGTATTCCAGGATTTCTCCTATACCATAAGCAAATGCAGAGCAGTTATTTCTAATTCTCTCGGAATGTAATGTTATTCAATCATAATATGATAAAAGAGAAAAAAAAATTTCTGCTTAAATTATTGATTGTACAATTTTTTCCCTTTTAAGCTAACAGAATCCAATTTATGTTTAACAGCGAGAGCCTATATATTTTTTTTATAACATAGTGTTTAAAGTTATTTAATATTTACTGTAAATTAAAAAAAAACATACATACTAAGGAATTTTTATTGTAGGAGTTGTACTCATTGTTTTCTTTTGCAGGATGCTAGGTTCGAAATTCGACTAGAGCTATCAAACAGAAAGCTTTCATATCTATACAAGACACTATAAATCTTAAGGTCGGAATAGCCTTTTGTTGCCCAGTTCATGGCCCGTGCGCAATTAATGATCCCGTTCGAATCGATTGTAGCATCCATTACATTTCGAAAACGAGAATTCGATGGTGATCGTGCCAATGTGTATAAGCGTCTCTCATCGAGTTTTCTTCCATTCATTATCATTAAAGG
This sequence comes from Caerostris extrusa, assembly GCA_021605095.1. Taxonomy (NCBI): domain Eukaryota; kingdom Metazoa; phylum Arthropoda; class Arachnida; order Araneae; family Araneidae; genus Caerostris; species Caerostris extrusa. The sequence continues at coordinate 52,588 of BPLR01018614.1, forward strand.
TTCCTTCCGGTAGACAATGCTCTCCTTTCATCACACATCAATAGTACATATAATGAGGCCCATCGATATATCACAATATATATATATATATACTTATCTGTGAACTATTCATTTTTTAACAACTTTAGGATTTGTTAAAAAATAGAGATAGATCTATTTGATTTAAATGTAATTTGAAGTATCAAATGAAATTATTACCTCATAAAAATGGTATATGGAAAAAAATTTGTTTCCTTTCTAACTGTATAGACTTCAATAGAGGTAAAATAAGACATATTTCTTTAAGTGATGGAATGGAATGCTGAATTCATTCCTCCTATAAATTAGAGAAGAAAGAGTATTTTAAATCAGACTGCAATCATAATGAACTATATAATGAATCATATCCATTTAAACTCACGCATATAGAGATACCAAAGCTTCGCAGCCAAAGGTTTACTGCAAGTTTAAATGCAATAACGAACTTATTGAAATAGTTCAGAAATTATCTGGACACTGAAAAATTAGGGAATAACGTTTTTAATTATTATTTGATATAATCTACTTTTTTCGATAACAAGTTTTGCGTTCTACATATATTTTCTTTTACTATTATTATTATAGAACAAATTAAATTCACCAAATAGTAAATTCATCAACTGCTACCATTATTATGGGGCAGAGGGATTATTAGATTTATGAAAATCTAGCAAGAAATAAATTACGGTTCTAAATTTTTTTTAAAAAATAACAGCAGAAATTATTAATTTTTATTTTCCCCTCAATTTTAACAGAGACAGATAATTTCCATACGCCTTAGGAACGCGACGTCTCGACTGCTGCGAGTACGCCAAATACTCAATCGAATACGCATGTAATGCTGACGTAGGTTGTGACCTAAATACACACTAGAATCTCAGTTTAATTCCATCTGCTTTTGTTTACAGAGCTACCCATTGCACTGTAATTGAAAAACTTCTCAGAACTGCCGCTGGAGATTGTTTTTTTTTTTATAATACCAGCGAGTTTGAAAATGAACGTAGAAAAAGGCAATCATGCTCAGCAGTTCCTAAATGTACGAACCTGAAATTTTACTTAAAAAATACTGTCGGTAATTTATTTTCAAAAAAAAAAAAGATTTTCAAAGTAAATTTTGATAGATTAAAACAAGATTAACATAATAAAAAAAGTAAATATTTAAGAAAAACTAATAAATAAAATATTTGCATTCAAGCGAAGATAAAATATAGTATTTCATTGCAGACTACACGATCAGATCCTAATCAGTAAGATCCCTATCTATGTTTTTTTTTTTTTCTATCTCTGTGATATTCATTGCGAAAAACAAGTTTCATTTTTAAAATTTCTCTCAACCAAGTACATGTAATTGTTGTTAAATAACTGCGCTATTAATGCGCGTATTTCTATTTGGATTAACATATATTTGTTAACAAACCTTTTTAGGCATGAAAATAAAAAAAAAAAATCGATAAATAAAAAACATTTGTCTCACCACTTTTGCGCAAACTTATTTTGGTTGCAACAAAAATAAATATTAAAATAATTTCTTTAATTAAAAACCACATTAGGTATCAAATACTTTTCAAATGCTGTTCTACCAAATGTTCTTTTTTTATGTGATGCTTTTTTATCATATATAAAGAAATGCCATTCATAAAAAATCTGCTTAAATATGTTTTTTTGGCTTTTTAATATCCATAATAATAAATTGTAAGGTGTAAATAATAATACATGTGTTAGTTAATTCCAACCAAGATTTTTAAGATCGATTTAAGATTAAATTAAGACAAAGATTTTTAAGAACGAAGGTTTGTTTTAAATAAATTAACGGAAAAACAACACCAGATAGGTATTTTTAAATGCGTTGCCATGATGCAGCAAAACTAAAACCAGATCACTTTTAAAATAATATTATATTTTATGCCAAATAAAAATTAATTATAAACAAATTTAAAAAATCTAATTTAACAATTGAGTGAGATTTATAATGGAAAAAAAGTTTAATTATTAAAGTATGGGAATTTCCGAGAGAATTTTCTGAGTAATTGGCAATCCAGATAACTCAACGGTTAATACGAGGCATTGCTCATAATCTTCACCGTTTCTACTAGTTTCTCAAAACAGACTGATACTAAAAAACACGCCACCAGTTGAAATCGTACTTCCACTCTTATATTCTAACTAGAGCGTTACTTGAGTACCGACTCAATACAAGAAACTCAAAAACCGATTGCATACCATATTTTCGTAGTAATAAGAAATATTTTTTTTCTTTTCTTAAGCGAAAAAGAAAAACACAGTATACATATTGCACTAAAAGATGAAGTTGTAGGTGAGGTATTTCGCTTTGTTAACGCAATTTGACAACAAAAGCATCACTTGAAAAACAATCATACACGTCAATTGTTCCGTGATTCTTCATTTTGTGTTTCGAAGAAGTAGTAAATTTAAAAGTTAATATAAATCAAGCAGTGCTCATGTTTCAAATAAGAGGTTATATCGAGTTGTATATCCAGGGATTAAGTAAACAGTTGGAAGGTAGGAAAGGTGAGGTTCCATTCGCTGGTAGCTACTAATTTGAGAAATGAAGAAATACGATGGTGACTGACAGTGTCTTAAGCATCTATTGGCAGTCGGGTTGTCTGGTAGGACTATCTGGGTTTATTTCTGTAATGGGTAATTATCCTCTTAAAGTCCTTCCGGGAATGACATGTTTTTTTAGTCTGCAGTTCTTGGTAAATATAAGTTAACATGAAGGCATCCAATTATGCGCAATAAACAAATAAAAGACGAGATGAATGTTCACCCACGGCGTGAACGGTTATCTGGCTTTGAGTTTATCTCCTTAAAGTGGCGAGAAAACACAGAAGAGTGGTAATAAACATTAAGAGGAACAAATGTTGCCACATAACTACCTTTAGTCTATGAAAATCTCAAATTCCAAAAAGGAAAGTCCAAACGAATCTGAATCCAGAATCATGGTGGGTCCAGGTCAAACACGTCCAATACAGCTATGTAAAAAGGAAAAGGCTGAGCACAGCGATGTGCAACAGTTTCGTACACGAAATATGTGTTACACATGCACGAATATGTTCCTACTGACTAAAACACTCCGCACAAATATTTTCACGACTTTCACCAAAATACTCTGCTCATCTGTATAAACCGTGAACCGTAGATTTGTCTGTTAGTGAGATTAAACTGTTCACTGAGTGGCAGTTTATTCAATAAATCATTACATTAGGAGATACGGAACAAATGTCATTTAAAGGTGTAGCTCTTGTTGAAATGGTTGATCGTTTAATAACTTTTGAAGTGGGGGCTATATTTGAAGAAATTCTTTTTTAACATTTTACTCTCTTAAAGGGGCCTGTCGAAATTTCTCTAATTTTTGTCTTAAGTTTATCGCTTTTGAACACAATTATTTGCTCTTTCATCGTACTTTCGCTTTTATGCAATAACGGACATATTGTTTTTATTGGGCTAGCACACTACTTTCGAAGGCGCTCACTTAGCTAGCATTGGCCTAATTATTGTGAAATGAGCAAATTTTAATAGACAGATTAGGATAATCCGGGTATTGAAGTATTAATATTAGATTCAATAAAAGCAATAATCATAAACACACACAATGACCCTTTTAGTTAGATGTTTTACAGTGCAAAGCCATTTGATATTGAGTTTAGATTCGAATGTCAGGCAAATTTGTACTGTAACAATAGGCTGGATGCAAATTTTTAAATTTTTAAATAGAAATGATGTCAAAAATTTTCTAATGAAACAATCGTGACACGAAAATTTTTTTCCAAGCCATTAACGATTTATGTCATCTTTTT
>BPLR01018615.1:0-34203 GCA_021605095.1 Caerostris extrusa
ATCGCATTAAATTAAAATTCTTAAATAATTATGGAATATAGAATTATAATTGTATTGCAATTATTAATTATTTTGCAGATCTTTGCTGTCGGACGGTACAGTTGACCAAACAAAAAAATGGAACACCTTTTAATAGTTTTCATGATTATCATTATATCTTCACATAAGGGGTACCGTTAGAAATTGCTCAAAGGGAAATTTGTTATGATGCAATGCAAATGTTTAGTTCACAATTAGTTCGAGTTAGGGTAATTTTATGGTTAATTAATCACTAACTTGAAATATTTCCATTACGAAAAACCAAAATTTTTAGCGCAGTCGATTCAACATAAAAAATTAATACATGATACTTTTTATTGAAAAGTTTTGAAGATGTAGAGGTCCAAAAATTGAGTTTTCCAATGTTACATGACATTCAGCGTTTCTCGCGTTAATCTTCAATCATCACCATAAAAATTTGATAACAGATAAATTAACCAAAAACTATTTTTAGAATTTTGCTTGAGTTTGATTAAAAAAGGAAAGGGAAGATAGAAAGATAGATTTTCAAATTGTCTATGAAATACAAATATATAGTTAAGTTCTTTTGTTATTTTATAAGCATGGTTTATATACTTATATTAATTAATATGCGTATTTGATTTCAATCGATTGCGAAACATTTTAACTAAACATTAACCAAATAAATTGTTCAAATATATAAATGCGACATTATATATTCTTATTTGATTTCTATATCTAAACTAATAAAAATGTCAGCAAGAAAATGCTTACCTGCAAACTGAAAAATTCAAAAAGATGCAAATATGTTTCATTCACTACAGAAACGGTACAGAGAAAGACACTGTGATTCTTTTCTTCTTGTAGACTTCAATTCACCTGTAAGATTAATTTTTATTTTATATAAATTTGCTTTACTATGAATGCATAAATTTTAAAAATACAGCGTGGTAAAACGTGATAAAAGGAACGAATAGCAGAAATTTTTAACATACACAATTTTGCTACATTTTCAAAAGAAATTAATTTTAAATATTTATCATTTAGGATAAATAAAATAATTTGCTTGAATAAGTGATTTTCTGTTCTAATAATAATTTTTTTTAAAGAATTGCCAATATGTTAACGTTAATTATTAAAAATTTTCTAAAAAGTTAGATTTTGTAATATCGTAAAATTAGATAAGTGATAGATATGCATAGATCAAAAAAAAAAATTTTCGTGCTTGTAGTTAATTAATGTTTTTTTCGATAAACAATCAAAACTTTCAGATTTGAATTTAGAAAACTGATATAGATTTAAAAATTAATCTAGATTTCAGATATTTGAATTAAATGAACTTATTTTTGACAAAAACGTTGAACAATTTTTTGTTTTTTTTTTTTTCTTCATAATTTAAGATATTTCTTATGTTTTTGAGATGCTCATTTTAATTATTCAATTCATTTTCTCCTATCACTCACCGTCTTTCTACATCTATGAAAAAATAAATCCAGTACAGTTAATAAAATGTATGTATGAAAAAAGTAAATATGTCCTTAAAATTCCATTTTTTTCCCACATTATGAAAGTTGGGGGAAGGTATTGTGTTTCCTCTTAGTAATCGAAAGGTTTACATTTTCTTACTTTTTTGTCGATAAAAGTTTGGATACATTTCTCTTAGAGATATTTCCGAAATTTCTTGATGGAAGGAATAACAATAACCCCTCATATTTATTTTTTTTATTTCAATGGCAGATTTGAACAGCAAAAAGAACAATGAGAAAAGAAAAAAAACATGACCAACAACAACATTTTACAACAAAACTCGCCTGGATGACGTTCATTCGTCTTCAAGATGCCAAGTTGCAGATTTTTAGGTACTAAGTGGTGTTATTAATTCACCAGGGAGGTTGAAGCTGTGTTGCACCCACCCCAACTCATTTATTGAAAGACTTTGGTTTTCCCTTTAGTGTATATTATGGAAAACTCTCATTTAATTCTTCACTCATTAATGCAAGATTTTCAGGAAAAATTCAAGTGTGAGTGTTGAACTTCAGATTTACTTCAGGATAATCAGATTTTATGTTCGTATGGTTCGAATCCACTTTAAAACCGTAGGTCCCCGGTCGAATATGATAGAAAACTACCTGGGTAATGCAAAGTGATCTTATGGCTGAGTGACTTGCATCTGCGAAGTCAGGATAATCCACAGGCTTGGCTTAGCTCTCGGTGCACAGGCTTTGGCTTTCGGCAAAGCGTTTTTTGGCTTTTTTTTGTCCCGGTCTAATATGATTGTAGAGTGTTGGGTGTAGGACTGACAACCCTATCCAATAAAAAGAAAACATGGCCTAGGTCCATCATGGGGCTGTTTGCGTTAATTAAGAAGAATGCAAACTATCTCAGTAGCGACAACGGATAAAATAATAATAAAGTATGTCATACGAGTTAAAATATTAACTTTAAATTAACATGCTACTTTTTTAAGGATAATAGCCATTTTTTTTTTCAGAAAAAATAGAAATAATATAGTAAAATTTAATATAAACCACTCTCGATGAAAAAATAAAGTGTTTTATTTAAAACATATAATTACTAAAAATTTTTAATAAAAAATATCTATTTATTAAATTTACATAAAATGCCCATTAACAAACGATTTTGTAATTAATAATTTGTCTTTGTCATTTGTTATATCATATTCGTCTTAATTTTTGCATTATAATGATAATTAATAATGGGAAAAGAATTCCCATAACAAATATACAATTACTTAATTCACGACAACTGCATTGCAAAAACAACAAATTAATAAAAATCCATCCATGAAAAAAAAAATTATACAAAAAGTTTCTTAAAAAATCATTATTTCCAGAGCATCATCAAGAACCTCAACACGTAATCAATTACTGAAACAATTTCATTATCCCCAGGGTGTAAACGTCAGACTTAGAGGGGCGTCAATGTATTTTCTTGGAGGACCTATAAATTCTAATTCTTTGGGAAAAGCGGCATAATTGTATGAATTTGTTTTTCTTTTTTTTTTATTTCAACTTTTTTTGAAAGACCAGGGAGCGAGCAAGCTGTGGTCTAGAGTTGCTGGCAATCCCCTCATCCAATTAACTCAGTAAGCAGAGATGAGTGCGATCCTAATTGGCAAGTTGGTGTCCTCCCATCTTGCTTGTTTAATCGAGTTATTTCAGCAACCACTTATAATCGGGTTCTGTTCCTGGATAATGTTGCGGAGATGACAGAAATTCTAATGATACGTCACCACCATTAGGGGTGCTTGCGTGAGAAGGATAATGGGGACGTACCCTGTCCTTGTGAGATTTATGACTGCCAACTTTTTGCTTTCTGGACTCCTAGAATGAAGGAAATAATAACTTTTTAGGAACTGGGCTTCGTATCAATAGTTTATGGTTCATAAAATTCATAAAAAATAATGTTACTGACATGGCAAAAATTCTAATAATGCGTCACCACCATTTTGGTTGGATTTCTTGAGAAGAAAATTGGGGTGAATCAGCCCATATGGATTTATGATTGCAGGCCTTTCCTCTCGAACTTATATACAGAATGCAATATTTTTTTAAGAATGTTGCTTCGTATCAATATTTTGTTTCATAAAATTCACAAAAAACAAGTACTATAACATATTTTTTTTTTTTTTGAAAGCCAATTTCTATTTTTCCGACTATATTGCAGAAAAGTCCTTCTATAAATAATTTTCATTCATTTTTTTAAGTTTATCTGACGCCATCTATTGGTAGATATATGCAACTTACATATAAAAAAAACTAAAAATAATTAATGAAATTTAATTACTGAATAAATATTTTAAAAAACTGTATTAGCATCAGGTGTCATCCACAACAAGTTCAAAAAAGTGTATTTGAACTTGAGTGGATGAGTAAAAAGTATTTTATGAACGATTGAAAATTTGAACAAGATATATATATAGGGAGAGTGTGAGCTAATAGAAGTAATTGAATAACATTCCTTGATAATGCTAAGGACATGACCAAAATTCTAATGATCCATCGCCAACATTACTGTTGAGTTGCTTGAGAACGAAAATGGGGTGAATCCGTCTCTATGAGATTCGACTTTGGGCCTTTCCTCACGATCTTATAGATATATGAATGTAGTACATTTTTATGAATGATGCTTCTTATCAATAATTTTTTGTTCCATAAAATTCACAAAAAATTGCATTCCTGGATAATGTTACAGGCATGGCAAAAATTTTAATGTTCCGTCACCACCATTAGGGTTGGTTGCGTGAAAAAAATAATGGGAGATATACCATATCTTTGTGAGATGCATGACTGCCAACTTTTAACTTCTGAACTCCTAGAATGAAAGAAAATAATAACTTTTTGAGAATGATGCTTCATAGCAATATTGTTTGTTCCATGAAATTCACAAAAATAACATTCCTGGATAATGTTACGAAAATGACAAAAATTCTAATCATTCGTTATCACCATTATGGTTGACTTGCTTGATAAGGAAAATGGTTTAATCTCATCTCTGCGGGACTTTATGATTGCGGGTCTTTCCTCTCGAACTTATAGATATAAAAAATGTAATAATTTTTTTAAGGATGATGCTTCGTATCAATAGTTTTGGTTCATAAAACTCATAATAAATAACATTCCTGGATAATGTTACGGACATGATAAAAATTCTAATTATCTGTCACCACTATTAGGGTTGAGAAGCTTTAAAAATTGAGATTCATCCCTAATCTCATGGTATGGACTTACGACCACGAGTCGGGCTTTAAAATTATTTCAGTCTTTACAATAAGATTTAAATAATTTTTAAGCCTGACTCGTGGTTCAGTGATAAAGCGTGCCGCTGGTAAGTATTAGGCGGAAGTTAAATACGCTGGCGGCTTTTGTTATAGACATTTTAAAAGTCGAGGAGCTTCGATGGCGTTTGTGATGTTCAGCATCTTGCCTCATGACCTGATCGGTGGGAATTTTCACAGTTTTCTCCCATACGACATGCAAAAGCTGGGTAGTTCCCTTAAAAGTCCTCCTCAAAGGCACTACCCTTCTTTTTCATCGTCACGGAGCCAAGTCAGACTTCTACGTATGCGTGCTCCATGAAAACAGAAACTGCCGCCCCTTTCCCTCCTTCCATGACACCACAAGGGTTCTTGGACTTGATCTAGATGTTGCTGTCTACCAAATACGTTAAGAAGCAACACCATAATTTTTAAGACATAGACGTTTCTTATTAATATCTTTCTTTCACAAATTTTTTATATTCATAAAATTCATTTAAAAACTATTATTTCTTGGTAATGTTAATGGGATGATTGAAATTTAATGGTATTTTCTATCTTTATGGTTTAAATGTTTGCGCGAATGGGAAATGAATTATATTCTATTCTTGGAGGATATGACTGCGAATTTCTAACTCGTGAAACCGTAAAATGGAGACTTAAATAATTTTTAAGGAACTGTCTTTCATAATTTTTTTTTGTTTTTAGAAAATTCATGTCACTTATAAAATTCATTCAAATCCTAACCTCCCTTGTTAATGTTACGTAGATGACTTTCCTTCTCTTGTGAAATTTATCATAGCGGACTTTTTATTTGTGAAGTTCTAGATTAAAGAATTTAATATTTGTTAATAAATGATGTTTCGTATCTATATTTTAATTAAGAAAATTCAACGTGTTTAAAATTTTTTTTTAAATGTGTAATTATTATAATAAAAAAGAAATTTATTATCAATTTATTACAAATTTGTAAATATATTGGCAAATATTCAGCATTACCCATTCTCTGTCCACATCATTTTTAAAAGAGCTTACATAGATAGTCATCCCAGCTGGTTTTTTTGATTTCTTTTACATTTTGAACTCTATAATATAAAAAAAAATCTAATGTTCAAAAATGAACAATTGAAAACTATAAAATTCGAAGATATCTAAAAATTGTAATTACTATCCAAAGAAAAACAGAAAAAAATTAATGGCTGTTTCCGTTAATAACAAAAAGCATGGCAATTCTCATAGGTAAATAATTTCAACAAACGTCATTGGACAGTTGAATGGATTAGAAAAACAAAGTACTACGACACGATGAAAGTGAATTGTATATTAAAAACAAAGTGAAGAACATGTAGCACTATGATGTACTTAAATAGTTTTACTATATGTACTTATGACCATCTTAATTGAAATCTGACGTCCATTGTGAGTTTTATGGCCGTCATCTTTGTTCATACAAATCTGATAACCCGGATAGAAGTGACTGAATCAACTTAAATAGGGCTTGAATGGCTGAGTGGTTAGCGCTCTGGCGCTCATTTTACAGGTTTCGGGCTTGAGTCCCGGCGGTGCCATGGATGATTTGAGGTTCATTCCACTTTAAACTAGGTCCCGGTCTGTTTAGAAAAGTGTGACAAGATGACTGTGAGCGACAAACCAAACCAATTTAAATAATGACTGACTATGAAATAATTGATTGGTTAACAATGATTGATTGATTGAATAGTTGATAATGATTGATAAAGAACTAATTGAATAATTGATAATGAGAATGATTAATTGATAATCATTTAGTAATTGATAATGAACTAATTGAATAATTATAATGATAATGATTGAGTAATTGATAATGAACTAATTGATAATGATAATGATTGAGTAATTGATAATGATAATGATTGAGTAATTGATAATGATAATGATTGAGTAATGATTGATAATGAACTAATTGAATAATTGATAAGGATTGACTATTGAGTTATTGATAATGATTGAATATAAAATAATTGAAATATACTTATTTTTATTTCAATCATTATATAGTTAAATCATTATCATTATTAAAATGTATGCTTATTTTTACATGTATGTTTATTATTTATTTTGTATTTATGGTTTTTTTACAGAAAACTCATTCTATAACCTATATACTTGAAATTGATTTCACTATTGAATCAATTCTACTTCAAAACCTTTCAACCTCGTTCAGATCTTAAATGCGATTCTTGATATAAATATCAAATAATATGATTATAACTACAATTATTGAAATATATTTTTGAAACTGGTGACCGGTAACTCGTTTCGTCCCTAATCGCATGGCAAGATTCTGAAATTTACTATGTGAATTAATTTATTACGTTTGAAATTGCATTCCCCACATAAAACTTCTCTAAAAGTTTTGAATTTCACAGTAAATGAAATGAGAATTAAATTTATCTGTTCAACATAATTGTCATACTATATTTAACATGACTTTGGGATGGGAAGTAAGCTATAAAATTATAACAGTTAATGATGACTTACAAATTATATAATTTGACCTGAAGACACTGCACCAATATCATAATCTTTCAAATAGATATTATTTTAAAATTGATTACTAAGGTATTGGGATTTAATGCAATGTATTCATCCATATATGAACAGAAATAAAATATATTTATATTTTTTTTAATTAAAATTATTTTTAAATTAAAAATATATAGCTATTTTTCTCCACAATGTCATAGACAAAGAAAATCAAGAATATATGACGAATAATATTAAAATATGATGTGTTATAAGTACTGGTCTTATAACAACACCAATAATGTGATATGATGCAATGATAATATTACTATATATAATAATATGACATGGCAGTGATAATATTATCGATAATAAAAAATATGAACATACGAAATGGTATAACGTAATATGGCACCAAGAATATGATATGTTTTATTTGACATTGATGACATGATATGTATGGTATGGCATTGACGATATGATAATTTGAAAATATGATATATTGAGATATCTATTGATAATACTTAATTTACATGATAACAATGCTTTGTAAATATTACAAAAATGTAATGTATAGATCTTTATTCTAATAAATGGATAACTAAAAAATATTCGAAAAAAAGCATAAAAAATTCTTTACGTTTGTGAAAAATATTGAGAACTAATATACTACGAATCTATAAGTTTTTCATAAGTAATGTACTCGTAATTTTAATGCACAAAAGGTTATATTTTTAATTTTATAATCATTGTTTTTCAGCCAAAAAGAGGTATTTTTTTATTTGTTACTCTAAGAATTCTTACCATATGAGGTGAATCTAAGAAATGCATTGCGAACTTCTAAAATTTACATTTAAAATACGTAAAATAATATAGTATGCCATGGATTTGCCAGCTGCATTAGAAAATAATATATATTATGTCTTAAAATATCTAGTGCAACATTAATTTTCAAACCTAAGTATTTCATAAAAATGCTGAGAACATTTTTATGTAATTTAATGCAATTTCAAATTATTCAGACAGAGATAAATGTTCAACTTTCTAAGACACTTTTGATGTATTATTTATTGCCACAAATAAACTACTGTTTATTGGTGGATGTAAAATTAAAATAAATACTTACTGTCAGATCACATTAGCATTTATGTGATATTAATAAAACTTGATATATTGCAGAATAAAATGCGTCTCATAAAAATGTTACAGTTGTAAAAGAAGGTCACAAAGTTAATTCGCTGAATTGCCAAGAGCATTAAATGTTTTTATAGAAGTATTTTAAATAAATGATGTTAAAAATACATTGCACAATTCAAATTGACAGGTTTGAAGAATGAAAAAGTCTTAATTTAAAAAGTGTAATTTTAATTTCTATTTATAAATTTGTACTTCACTTTTATGTTGATCTAATAACATTTAGAAATTTACAGTTAAAATATCACGTTTTATAAATTTTATAGTTATCTGGAGCTTAATGAATTATAAGTTGAATAGTTTTGGGAAAAATTGCTTTTAGTAAAATGATTTGATTTGCCGCTCTAAAGAAAATTTCATATTACTGCATCTGTGGTAATAGATCTCGAGACCACTAACCTAATAATCCCTCGTTTTTAGATATTTCGAGGTTTGATTTGTATTTTGCCGAGCTCTAACAACTGTCTGGTTTGGTTTGTCGCTGCACGATCATTTTTGCACAATTGTAGTCTAATTAGTCTATGGTGTACAGTTTAAAGTGGATTCCGAACCACTCACAAACATCCATGCCACCCCATGAATTCGAGCCTGAAATCTGTGGTAACCAAAAGGCCAGAGGCTCTACAGTAATTTTTTTTGCACACAAGAGCTAATTAGACAAGAGTATATTGTAAAGCGCATTTAAAACCACTATTAACAGTCATGCCCCCACCGGAATCGGAACCCGAAACCTGTATTATGGATCCCTAACCACTCTATCTCATGAAATTTTCACGCACTAAATGAAATTTTTAGTTTATGTACCAAAACATTTCATTATTTTTTTAAATAAACTAATTTATCGTGATACAAAAATTAATCGAAATTAACTATAAAATAACTATATACTGATATTTTTATTTTACTATTCATTTTAAAATTATAAAAATTTAAAAAACGGTTCTGTGAAAGCATTTCCGAATGCAAATATATTTAAACTTTACGAAATTTAATATCCATTTAAAATTTCACAATTCTCAAACCATTTAGAATTATATTGTTGTGAATATGTTTTGCATATTTTTTTAAAAAAATTATTTGTCATTTATTTAGACTAATAAAAATTAATTATTAGACATTTTTTAAATTATTGTCAATTATTAAATTACACCATCAAACTATCCATATGGAAAGATCTTTATTGTTTTTGTTTAATTTAATTTTTTATGTTTATGTATTAAAACGTTTCATTCATTTAAAAAAAATATTAATTTATCTTGATAAAAAAAAAAATCAAAATTAACTACAAAATCCCAATATTTTTATCTCTACTATTCACTTTAAAGTTACAATTGTAAAAATATTTTTGAATACAAATATATTTAAACTTTACAAAATTTAATATCCATTTAAAATTTCACAATTCTCAAACGATTTAGAATTATGTATATTGCTGTGCATATATTTTTCTCTAATTTAAAAAAAAATAATTTGTCAATTATTTAGACTACTAAAAGTCAATTATTACACTTTTAAAATTTATTGTCAATTATTAATTCACCCATTTAAAGCTATCCATATCAAAAGATCTTTATTGTTTTATTTAATTTCACTTTCTAAATATTTAAAACAATGATCCATTCCTGTTATGTGAACTACGATCTAATAATAATCCTATATATCGATATCACACGTTCTTAACTTTAAATATTAAATCAGCTTTGCATTTTAACGCCATGGATATGCAGCTCGCAAACTGTTCCATATCCATTATTCCCCGTAACTCGAAACATTCTGCAGTGACGCCTAACAGCTTCTAGTCATTAAACCTGACGATGGTGGCATAGTTTTCCAACTCCGCATGCTGCAGCTCGCAGTTAATTAACCGTAAGTACCATGCTCGTCGTCAATGTGCAGTCGATGAGGCCACTGATATCGCTCAGAGCTTGATTATTGAAATAGTTGGGCAACTACAATTTCCGATATCTGCGCGCAGTCACTAAACTTGATAAAATACATTTATAAACTAATTTGTCTCTGTTTTTGCATTATTGGATCCCCCACCTCGGTTGATGTTTCGTTGGTCGATAGTGGTGTTTCGAATCGCATTGCTTTATGTTAATTTATGACACGGCATCATGTTCTGTCTGTGTTTTCTTTTAATATAGAATTAATCTATACATTTCGTTTCCTTTTAAAAATGTAAATTACATTTTAATTTACACTACGTACAAATTTTTATTTACATTACGTTTCACAAATGTAAATAAATTGTCTTAAATAGTTTTCGAGATTTAAATATGTATGTCTTCTTCATCTTCTTCAATGGAGGCGGCCTGGTGGCCAATTGGCTGGTGCTCTAACCTTTGGTACCACAGCCTTGCGTTCGAACCCTGGTGGTGACATGGATGTTTGTTGGTGGTTAAGAATCCACTTTAAACTGTATGCCCTTGTCTAGTTAGCCTAAAGTATGCAAATAATGACCGTAGAGCGATAAACCAAACCAAACTCTTTAATGGCGTGATAGCCTATGGTGGGCCAAGGACTTCTATCTATTGGCAAATTCTGAAACATGAGATGCTGTCTTTTCCTTTTTACGATACAGTTTTGTCAAAATACTTCCAAATATATATGTAGATAGACTAAAATATAGGGTGTAGATCTTAAAATATTTTGATATAGAAAGAAAAAAAAGGATAGTGCTCCATAAGACGAAAAATAATTACTATGAAGCCTAAAGTCTCATTCCTTTCAATAACAGAAAACGTTTTGATATACTATGTCTTAAATTAACTTTTAACAGTGAAAAGAATAAAAGAATTAATGAAACTAAAAGGTCCACAGTCCTTAAATCAGAAAATAGACGCAAAATAGCTTTTTAATCGGCAGTGAAAGGTTTAGTTGTTCATTTCATAAACAAAGATTGAAAAACTGGCATAGCCTCCAGAAGACTTCAAATGTCTCTTTTATCCTGTCGGCTGAAAAAATGATTCTCTCCACGAACAATCTACGTCGTCTCGTACATCAATGATTTCAATTGGCACAATAATAATCTGAAACATTGGGCACGTTTCGCTTTTTGTTGTGACTGGCTTTCTACTAAACCAGGATAATCCAACCAGATGTAATTGTCGATACTGCTTCTATTCACTTGAAATGTTCACGTAATAAGTGTTTCATGGTAATATTCTGGAGATGTTTTGCTAGGAAAAAGAAACTAGGCATGAAAGAAACGACATAAGAAGTGACGATGTGTTCTGACATGACAGTTTTCCATCACTCAGTGAATTGACCCAAGCTTGCATAGTAAATATTCTTAGTTTTGATGGGTACTATGCTCTCTATTATTTTATCAATACAATCTACAAAACGCTAGGTATAGTTCTGGAATATTTGATTCAGATCTTTCTTGATTTAGTTGTTCTTAGTATCTTCAGATCCTTAATTTCATATTTTGCTGAGAGAATAATTTCATTGAATTGGCTTAGAATGAATCTATTGATTTAGAGCTCATGTTCACAAGCTTTTTCAACACTCATTATTAAAATATTTCTTCGCGATTCAATCGCAAAGAAGACAACACACACATATATATATATAAAATCTTTATAAATTTATATATTTATTCAAGCCACGTTCATTTTTAACAATTTTCTTTTTTATATATAGATGTACAGAGATCTATTTATTGCTGCAGCACAATAGAATGTATAACAAGCTTAAAATGAGTTTGCTTTCTAGTTTGTTCAATTTATTTTCTCCGTATAGTAAAACAGAATTGTGGTAACTACAACGTTATTCTGAAATCTATATTACAATGTCTGTAAAATTACATAAAACTAATCTAGGTAAATTAAATGTTAAAACAGTTAACAATTCCTTGAACAAAAAATTACTATTTTAAGAATTCCATGTTAAATAAATACATTACTAGCAATTAATAAAAAGAAAGAATTTAAAATGGAGATAAAATATATGATCGTTTTGAAAGTTATGCTAATGGTAAATTGCATTTTTTTAAAATTTTTGCTGGTATTTTAATTTATAATTCATTAAATCGATATTGTAACGATTACCACAAAATTTCTTAGAAATATTGGATGAATATTTTATTGAATTAAATATGATATTAATGGCCTATCATAGTTTTTAATAACAGTTTATTTTAGGAAAATTTAAGTAACCTTATTTTAAATTACTTCTAAAGTGTTTATATTGAACTTAGTAAAAATGTGGTAACATGGTATATAACTTTTCAAACTTTAATTAATTATACTATTTTTTTAAAAATTTTTATTAAACTTAGTAAAACATAATTTTAAATGTTAATAGTCTGGAGATATAAATGAATTCATATTTAAAGTAAGCCTACGTTATATATATATCGAGTTGTTGACAAGACAACAGGAAAACGATTTGTAGTACATAGTAGTATCCATTTTATATAAAACTCAAAATATTGAAATTTAATAATGGTTAAACATTTTTTTGTTGATGAAGATTCATTAAGTTTACTTCTATCTATATAAATTTATCAGTTTTAAGTTCTGGTGTCAGTCGTCGTATTTTATTTGTAAACATATTTTAATAAATGTTATTTTGTATAAAACTAAATCGTTATATTTTCATTATCGTATTAATCGTGAATGATTTAAATAAATACAAATCTGATTAAGATTTTCAAAAGGTGACCAATAGATGTTTGTACCTATAGATGTACTATGTTTCATATACACTTATGTCCATAAATTAAGGATAATGAAGTTCAGGCAAAGAAAGAGACAGAAGCAAAACAAATTTGTCTTATTTGTAAAGTCTATTTATTAAACAAAAGGTAAAGAGCAAAAAGATGCTATATGTTTGACATAATTAATAAAAATTGCGATTTTTACTCAATGGAGCAAATTTCAAAAAAGAACCTGTTTACAAAAAAGAACCTGTTTAAGAACCTGTTATAACATGGTTAGTATGATGGTTAATATGGAGTATGTCTCCCGGACGATGCAATACAGGCCTTACAACGTCTAGGCATGCTGAGTATCAAATTATCAATCTGATCTTGGGGAATATTACACCACTCATCGAGCAATGCCCTCCGAAGTTCCGGTTGACAGGTGGGAGGGGGTTGACGGGCTGCAATTCGTCGGCCAAGCATATCCCCACATGCTCTATTGGATTCAAGTCCGGTGAGTATGCTGGCCAATCCATACGGATGATATCCTCCAATTGAAGGCATTCGTCTACAAGGCTTGCACGGTGAGGACGGGCGTTGTCATTCATAAACAGAAATTCAGCACCCATGGCGCCCCGAAACAAACGTACATGTTGTTCCAGAATGACATCCCGATAGATGTGGTCTGTCATCGTTACACTCTGAACAGGCAGGTCAGTTCTGGAACCAAGAATAATTCTTCCCCAAACGAGCCATCCTGCACCAACGTAACGGTGTCGTTCAATGGTGTTCTCTTGGTGGTAACGGGTACCTGGCGCTATCCATATGAAAGCCCGGCGAGAATCAGATTGCAAACTAAACCTGGACTCGTCGGAAAACATCACACAAGACCACTGTTGCGCTGTCCACAATGCATGCTCTCTACTCCAGGTTAAACGCAGGCGACAGTGAGTTGCGGTAAGTGGAACACATCTGACAGGCCTACGAGCATATAGACCAATGTGCCCTAAGCGTTTGTACACGGTCTGCCTTGAAACTGTCGTACCGATAGCTGAAGAGAGCTGACGAGACAGGTCTGATGCTGTGCTCCGTCTGTTTCTTTTGGCAGTAACTGCTAAATACCGGTCCTCATTCGGCGTTGTAACTCGGGGGCGACCTGTGCTGTAACATCTACTCACATTACCATCATCTTGGAATCGTTGCCAAAGCCTGGAGATGACACTCAGGGCGATTCCAAGTTCCTCGGAAACTTCCAGCTGGGTACGTCCACATTCCAGTCGTCCGATAATTCTACCACGTAAAAAATCATCCAAATGCTTCCTTTGTTCCATAACTATGCGGTTATTGCACTGAAAGGCTTTTAAAGCGCTTGTGAACAATTTTTACTTCTTTGCCGCCATTCCTTATATACCCCTCTCTTACACTCTCGTCATTGTGACGTACTATCCGCGCCATCTGGTGGTTTCCTGTAATTTGCATATTCTTCTTCAAGATGTGTGTGATAATTCTACAGGTGAAATTTTTATTTTAGAGTTCAATTTCTGTGTGATTCTGAATTATCCTTAATTTATGGACATGAGTGTATATAGGGCCTTAATAAATATATGCCAATAATAAATTATATGCCAAAAAAATAATCAAAGAAGAATATTTTTATTGCCATTTTTTTTCGGAATAAACTTAAAAAGAGATCAAATAATGATTTTTATATAATTCAAATTATTTCTTAATTGAAGTATTTTCGATACATTTCTCTCGAATTATTTCTTAAGCAGATTAAGTTATAAACTAATTTTAATCAGTGTTTTTTCTTACATTTGTACTTACATTAATGAAAGTTAAATTCAGATTGATTAAAACGTAATTTCTACGAAAATTAGTGAAATTTTATGAAACGATAAAAGTGACGAAATTCAAACAATTGGGTTGTTATAAATTATAAATTATTAAAATATCAACTACCAATTATTTATAAAATAACTCAAGTGTAACTAACTCTAACTTTCATTATGATGTGCACTTTAATTCAGAATTAAAACTGAAAATCTATATGTTGACTTCTTCAGGCTTTTATTAGAACTCCAAAGGGTGGCCAAACATGCCGACAGCCCTGCCTTCGGGTAACCAATTCCAGCAAACAAAAGAAAGATGAGCTAATGAAAACTGGATACACTCAATGTTTAGATTCGCACTCCATTATTCTACTTGAGACAGCAAAATCGATACAGCGGCCGCGGAATCCATTTATACCAGCAACGAAAACCCCTTTAAACGGATCCTAAACGCTGCCATTAAATGCGCGCGATATTTTTGGAAATTATTTAAATCTGCTTATTAATCGATTGGTTTTATAGTTAATTCTTTAACGTTGAAGAGGTATTTCAGATATCATTTAGATATAAAAGATCGCTTAAAATTACGTTTGGAAGATTTTTTTTTTTTTTGAATGAAATAAGAATTATTTTAGAACTACTATAGAGGTTTTTTTTTATTGTTAACAATGTATTTTGCAATTTCATCTCAAACAGATTGCATTCAAATGGCCACCAACATTGTATATGCAAGTATTAATTTGAATAGATATTTAGAAATATATCGTGGAAATGAAAGCTGTTTCCCAATCAAAATTCTTTGTTCTATATAATTCCTTGTTATTTGATGAAGATTCATTAAGTCTATTATCTACAAAAATATCTCCATTTGAAAATCTATCGTGTGAAACTGTCGTAGCTATCATATCGTTATACACAAATAATTGTCCATACATAAATTAGCCTTTGTTATATTTTTTAGACTCTTACTGTTATTGCTAGTAGTGTATTTTGCAATTTCATCTCAAACAGATTGCATTCAAATGTCCACCAAAACTTTATATGCAAGTATGAATTTGAATAGATATTCAAAAATTCGTGGAAATGACAGCTGTTTCCCAATCAAAATTCTTTGCTCGATATAATTATTTGTTATTTGATGAAGATTCATTAAGTTTATTTTTATCTACATAAATATATCTATTTGAAGATCTGGCGGCAGACATGTAACTATCATATTGTCATACAGAAATAATTGTCCATACGTAAATTAGCCTTTGTTATATTTTAGACTGCTATGCTTTATGTTGGACTCTTATATTGAAAGGTCTTTTGACCGATGGGTTAGAATCTTAACCTATGAATTTACAAAAAAAATTAAAAAAATTTTTTGTGATTACATAAATGAAAAATTGTTTCATTTTGTTTGTCATCATAATCGAAATTTTTTTGGTGAATATTTAATATAGAAAATTGAAATGTCGTCTCAACAAAGATTTATATTTATTATAAAGGTTTTTAAGGTATTTATTAACTGTAAATATTTTTAAGAAATTATCGTTACTATTAATAAGAATTTCAATTATTTATTCACAATTGCATGATTTCTTATTGAAACTGCTACTGATTGTGCTGTTTTTTTTTTTCTGTGCGAATGGAATTTACAATTTCTTCCAGATACGGCAAACTATAATGTTATAATAAATGCTCTAAATACCATTTTGCCGTTCATAGTTCTTATCCCACTTGGCCGACATCAATATCTACACCAAGCCCATGAAACCGTGTGACCATATGGAAGGAGAGAAAGAGGAGAGCGCAGCTTCTGTTGTAATGGAGTATTCGTAGGTAAAAGTTTTACTTGACTCCGTGACGTGTTGAAGCAGGGCAGTGCTTTCCGGGATGACCTTTAGGAGAAAACTACCCCGCATACGCGTATCGTATGGGAAACAACCGGAAAACTCTCATCACGTAGCAGTGCAACTAACGAGTCAAGATGCAGAACATCACAAAAGTCATCGAGTCTGCTTGTTTTTTGAAACTGTGCTTACAACAAAACCGCAGCAGATTCAATCTCCGCCCTAATGCTCACTAACGGCGCACGTTGCTACTGATCCACGAGTAGGGCTAAATACCACTTTTAAAATTGCTTGATAATTGGAATTTTAACAGAATTGTACAGTTGGACGAGGAAAACATTTTTAACATTACATTTTAAATAAAAGTAAATAATGGCTGAATATAAAATATATAATATTTTATTTTATGTGTTCCTTTATCTTGTGTATAGCCCGTATATGCTTGTTTGTATGAAAGTAATTATAAATAAAATATACTGTCCCAATATACCTGAGAGCCATTTATTATATTTATCAAACATTATCAGTGAAATCAATAAAGCTTTATCACTCCATTAAAATTATAACACTAATGATGCGCAAAGATTGGTTTTCTCAAAAATTCGAAGTTTTATCCAGCTAGAATAACAAATGAGACGTCTGATTCTCAAAACAGTTCCAATCTTTATTGGCGTTAGACGCAACATTTTATATTCCAGTGAATAAATTCCATAAGATTGTTTACAAAATCAATACAGAAAAAGTATACTTAATATCTTGAAAGCTGTTTTCCTATTACGTGCAGAAATTCATTTATACGAGGAGTGCATTGGTTTAGCCAAGAATAAATATTTATTTCTGTGAATTTGTATTTAACTGTCTTGGCAGCATTTATATTAATGTATTTAATTCTAAATACAATGTGTCTCTATCCATTGGAATTTTTCAAGAATCTATAACGAATACTCTACATATAAAAATTTGTAAAAAAATAATAAGTAAGTAAACGTTATGTAACTTGAATTTAATTTCCTAATAAAATAACTTATTATAAATCACGTCAAGCTTATAATGATAATATATATTTTTTTGAAAATAAATTTTTGATTTCCTTTTTATTTAGATTCATTAATAATATGTATTAAATGGAAAATAATAGAAAATAATTTTAGATTTTTAAATTGACTTTAAAAAAAAAAAACGCTAATTCAAAATTTAAATGTAAATATGCCCGACTCGTGGCTCAGCAGCAATGCATGCCGCTGGTGAGCATCAGAGCGGAGGTTCAATCCTCTGGCCACCTTTTTATAGACACAGATTCAAAAACGGGTAGGCTCAATGTCATTTGTGATGTTAAGTATCTTGCCTCATTTGTCGAACTACTTTGTCGGAGTTTTCCGGATTTTCTCCCATGCGATACGCAAATGTGGGGTAGTTCCCCTAAAACTCCTCCCGGAAGGCACTGTCCTCCTTTTTTCAACGACATGAAGTCAAGTCAGACTTCTACCTATGGGTGCTCCATCAAAACAGAAGCTGCGCTCCCCCTCCTTTCCCTCCTTCCATGAGACCACACGGGTTCTTGGACTTGGTCTAGATGTTGTTGTCAACCAAGTGGGACAAGAATATATATATATATATATATGTTGAATGCTATGATATATATTCTTGAAAAATTCCACCTAATTTTCAAACTTATATTTCTGATTTTCTGACAAGTTAACAGCGCTTTCTCTACTTCATTTACAAGAAAATCCTGATTAAATTATTCACAACATTTAATTAAATATTCCAAAATGATAGCTGGTAGCCTAATGGCTGCAATAGGGAAACACCAAAAAACGAGAGAAGAACTTTCAAAATTAAGGTCTAATGTTGAGACATTTAGAATTAATAGTAACAACCCTCATTAGATGTAACAGACATACCAGTTAAGGAAGCAACCCACGAAATGGACGAATCTTTCATACCTAAATTTACGGTTCACTTTCGAACGACAAAACAATGATCATCAGTAATCGAAAAAGATCATTGACGCATGAAGGCTTATTTAAAATGATTGAAAGTACACCGTTAGAAAATTCTGCTTGATATAGATTATTAATATTTTGGTATGTGCTTCTTTTATTGAACAACGGCTGGAACATATTACATGTTCCATCTTTCATTGAAGTCTTTTAAACTTCGATGGAAGGGCCTTTTTTCATACCTCTTATTCTTTCATTGATTAAATTTGAGTCATTTTCAATCCTATCAGCAGCTTTAACCAGATGTATTCATTTGCGATGTTCTAGGGCTATCAGTTATCTAGTTTCTAAGTCACACCACTAACGTTTAGGAAAACTATCCCTTGACGAGGGTTCCTTCTTGCTGGAAGCAGCCTGGCCATCTGGGCCTCGATGACTCATCGGTGGTGTAGCAACACAAGTAATATAAAAATAAATTTTTAAAGTCAATTCTACTTTTTTTCACACTATATTTCAGAAAGTCCTTTATAAACAATTTTCATTCATTTTTTTAAGTTTATCTGGCGCCATCTATTGGTATACGCAACTTAAATCTAAAAAAAAAAAAAACTATAATTGGAATTAAATTTAGACATATTTGCAACTTAAATCTCATCCACTACAAGTTCAAAAAATAAATTTGAACTTGAGTGGTAGATATATGCAACTTAAATGTAAAAAAAAAAAACTAAAAATTAATGAATTAAATTTGATTAATGAATTAACATTTGAAAAACTGTATTAACATCCAGTGTCATCCACTACAAGTTCAAAAAAAAGGTATTTGAACTTGAGTGGACGAATAATAAGTATTTTATTAACGACTGAAAATTTGAATATATATATATATATATATATATATATTGGAAAAGTAAATAGGAAGAATACAGTAGGAATTAGTAGAAATTAGTACAGGAGAATACAGTAGGAATTGAAAAAGTAAATATAAAGCTGAGAGTTTGTTTCTGCTTTTAAACTTTTACTGTGCAATTTTTTTTTGGTTGAATATCGATGGATCTCGTGTTTCACCAATATATGTCACGTACAGGTCACCGGTAGGTAAGGAAGGGCATTCTCTTCTGGGAGGACTTTTAGACAAGCGTATTTAGGCATTTTGTTGTTGTAGTTTCCGTATTCCTCATAGAAGGAGGGAAGGGGGGGGGCAGCTTCTGTTTTGATGAAGTAAAAAGAAGGGTAGTAGGTAGAAGTCTGACTTCTGCTCTGTGTCGCTGAAGTAGGAGGGCAGTGCCATCCGGGAGGACATTTATAATTTATACGACAAGCACATGAGGGACAACTTCCTTATATGTTTGTGGTATTGTGTTGGGAGAAAATGTCGAAAATGACTATCGATATTCCATAACGCTTTATACATATATCGTTATCAACTCTCCTCAGTTTTTAAACCCATGACTGCATCGGATGCCACCAGCTGATTCGAACCCGATTCCTTCTGTACGCTAGCAGTGCACCACTAATTTACATTTCCAGAGTATTGGAGTAGCTACAATTTTAATGCTACTTCGTAACCAGAGAAAAAAATTTGCCAGATCTGATGTAGAAGACAAACAAACACATGTACCACACTTCAGGGACAGACAAGCGAATTAGGAATTTCTATCATATATCGTTTACTACTAGAGAGGCTGATTCTGTGAGTTGGGTAATTGCAAACGCTGACTAGGTGAGGTTTATTTATTTCTCTTTCAGTAAAATTGATTTATTATTAATTCCTATATTGAATTAGCATGCTGGTAAAAATAACTAGAAGAGACGTTATCAGGTAATATACGATTCTTTCCGAAGAATGGGCAAGAAATTATTCTTCGCTCTCCAAGTGATTGTCCTTAATTGAACACGATGTTCTCTCCGCAACTCAATCTCGCCAAGCCCATTTCCGTTTTGCCGAGCCCCTGCTCCCGGATCAGACTTTATTTCCCTGGGAGTGTTATAAATCCTACCTACATCGAAAACGATTAATACATTAAGCCCCCCTGGGAACTACATCGAGTACGTGTCTGGACTTGAATCCGAACCCTCAGGTCCCACGTGAAAGTCTTGTTCTTTCTTACTGGTCCCGCATGGCTGGACTCTGGCAGTCACGTGCCAACCCGTGTAAACAAATAAGAGAACAAAAGTCGTAAATCTCTGTCTTTTTGGAGGATTGCCATTTTGCAACCAGGAAGGGTTGGGTTACTCCAGAATCCTCTGGAGGGTTGTGGAAATAAGGTTGCTTTCTGAGTTTTTAAGGTTTCCCGTCTATCCAGGAAAAGGGAGTCTCGCTCTACGTATCATTTTGCGAATTGCCTAAACCGCCTCTTCATCTTTATTCATGAATGGTTTGTTTTGAATGAAAACGAAACTGGATTCGCCTTTCAACGAAATTTAAAACCTCGAGAAGTACTTTGGGGATAGCTTTTCCTAAGTGTACCTTTTTCCAAAAAAAAAAATATATTCGTATGTCTGTTATTTTGTTTATCGTTTTGATGCAGTTCCACTTTCTTAAGAGTTGATGTAAGCATGGTAAGTTCCTGCGGTATATCACGATTAGGTTTATTTTTATTTAATGCCATCGATATATTACAGACTTCATTTTGTAGACAGATATAAATGCGTTTTATTACAGGAGTGTTTAGGGAAAATATTTTATTCCTATAAGAACATATTTTAAATGAGTTTTTCATTTGGAGAGTTTATAAATATTTCTAGAGCCTGTGGTGTAGAATATAAAATGCTTTTCATCAAAGAAGTGTTTGTTAAAAAATATATTTATTCCTCCACAAATATATATGAAACTTTTATAAATACTACTGAAATGCATACAGGACGCAGTAATAAAAATTCTTTTGATTTCCACATACATTGAAAATGTTTGGAATTAAAAATCCTTGAAGGTCGTTGATAGAAATGTTTATGTTATGTGGTATTTATTCTATACAATTTATAGTTATATAGAATCAGCCATCGGTATAATTTATCTAGAGTACCTTTAAAAGACATTGTGAAATATTTCTGCAAAAATTCAGGGTATTTCACGGTTTTCTTAAATTTCACACTTGCAAATATAAATTCCGCTTGAAAAAGACTAAAGTTTAAAAAGTAATGTTGATTTATTAAAATAATACTTCTTCTGAAGTGATAACAATTCAACAGAAAGGAGGAATTATATGTTCTGTATTGGTTCGTTGAAGCCTCTAGGAAAAGAAAGATTCAAGGAACGATCATGATTTTAAGAACATTAAACATTGTAAACAATTCTTCTTTTATATCACTTCGAATGCTAACGTCTCGGTCTATGCTAGACCTATAAAGGCCAAGCAAGAGAGCCATTTTCAGGTTCATGGGAATACTTTAATTTTTTATTTACAAGCCTTATATATACGATACCTCTCTATTTACAAAAAAATGAAAATTAAAGATATAAATTACACAAGTGTAGTTCACTCCAATTAATAGAATTTTTTCAGTCTACCACGAATCTATATGATCTGCGGAAAATCTTATTATCACAGGGCGTAATACGCGAACTCACTTTAAAAACAGGCAAAAACTCCAGCCTGTTGAGTCATTTCGAAGAATAAAGAAAAACAACACATTTGTCGACTTTTTTCTTTTTTGCAGAACCCCCTTCTTTTTTTTTTTTTAAGAAACCTCCTTTAAGAAATAAAAAGAAGGAGTCAGCTTCCGTCACTTTCTCATTGGATTCAACACTTTTTCAACTCATGTTCTATCACCAATCTCGACGCAAAAATTCATTACGTAGTCCATATACAGTCTGTAATTGTTTTGACCAGTAAAGGTCGAAGGACAATCTCTAATTTAATGAGATCACATTATCTATGACACTGATTATCTGCTATCAGATGTGAGTTACAGGTAGTTCTCATTACGTACAAAACACTTAATTCTCGTACAAAACACTAATTGAATGTAATATAAGTATGCGCAACATTGCTTATATACTGTCAAATTTGTGTGATAGATTTTATTATGTACTTGTTAAAGTATATACATTCTTCTCTCCTGGGAACGAAATGCTACAACTCATCCCGTGGGAAAAATGCTACAAGATATATATTTATAAGATTCCTTTACAATCTTTTAATAATTTCCTTTATTAATATTTATCCAATCACATATTTTTTTGTATTTAATTTAAATTGAAGCAGCTGTGTTTTAACTCATGAATTTGATTCAAATAATTATTTTAATTCACTCCAAAATAAAATGAATGCTAAGTATTTAAAATAACTGAAAAAAGCACGAGAGCTTAATGTTAATTGATCACTCAGGACTTAGTGTAAGCTAAGAAGTAAATAACAAATTAGAGAAGAAACAATTAACCTTGAAAATGCTTATTAATCATAAAATAATGCAGTATTTTAACCTTTATTTCATATTTTTATTTGTGTAAGTATAAGAAAGTAGCTGCCCAATGCAGAGGACAAACTTTATCTGCAATAAATGGACCACAAAACCATTAGAGTGACGTCAAGAAAGAATTAGCTTTGCTACTCTTGCTCACAGAATAAGAAGTTATGTCTTTTTCCTTTCGTGTATTAGCACTAGCCCAGTTCGGGAAGTAAACGTATCTCACAGTAAGTCGTCTCTCTGAAACACTTGCGGACAGTAACGTAAAGTATTTCATGGCTGCATTTCGTTTTGTCTGATTACTCTTGGACGTGGATTGCGCATTCTTCGCGAACGATAAACTCGATATCCAGTATAATTTTTTATTCTTGGCAATCGCCACAAAAAGAAACCAGAAAGAAAACGATAAGCAAAAATCGTCTGAGCTTTGTACTTTTGAAATAGTTCGCAGAACAGCAGTGCATTTCATTCAATTCTTTCTATTAGCTCACACTCTCCCTATATATATCTTGTTCAAATTTTCAATCGTTAATAAAATACTTTTTATTCATCCACACAACTTCAAATACATTTTTTTAACTTGTAGTGGATGACACTTGATGTTAATACAGTTTTTTCAAATATTAATTCAGTAATTAAATTAAATTAATTAATTTCAGTTTTTTTAGATTTAAGTTGCATATATCTACCAATAGATGGCATTAGATAAACATAAAAAAAATGAAAGAAAATTGTTTATAAAGGACTTTCAGCAATATAGGGGAAAAAAAAAGTAGGAATTGACTTAAATTTTTTTTTATATTATTTGTTTTTGTTTAGACAATCTTATCACAACTAAATCTGTTTAACTACATATGAACTAATTTATTAACTACATCCCGACATTTAAGTCTTTTTAACCGTGGAGAAAAATTTTTATAGAATTGGTGTGATTGTTTTTTATGCTTCAAAATTTGGAAATCAATAAGCATATAAAGTATGTATTAGCTGCGAAAATGTCCCTGATCAAAAATAATATTATTAACTGAAGTGATACGTTATTTTAAACTATTCATTGATAAATTAAATTTAAATTTAAATTTAAAAATTATTAAGTCTTTTCGAAATTAAAAAAAATCAAAGAATAATGCTCAAGAAAAGAATAAAGTTTTTAATAAATAAAAATTAATTTATCTAATTTATATTAAGAATATAAACCATTATGCTGGTGTTTGTTTTTCTACTTATTTCTGAAATATTCATTATTATTTATATTTAATAATAAATTCTATTTGACTAATAACATATAAATATTATTATAAATATTATATGCTTACAAGTATATACTTATAAAATTACATTATTATAGTAAAATATATATTATATTTTACTTTAATACTTATTTAGTATACATATTATTATTATTTATGATAATAATAATGTATAAAATATATTATTTTAAATATTAAAAATTTATTTTAAATAGGAAAAATTGATATGCATTTATTGATTTAGTTAAAATAACAAAGTTATTTTAAGTAATTATGAAGAAATTTGAGATTTATTTTTCATGAAGTGAAGAGAGTAATGTGTATTTAATAGTTTTAAAAGCTGATAATATGAAAAAATTAATTTTTTAAAACTTGCTTATTTTAAACAAAACCTTTGGATTGAGCTCAAATTATTATTTGATAAAGGATGAGTTACATGAATATAAACTTTTGAATTTCTTAAGGCATTGCTTATAATGTTATACGAAGTTTTTTTATTGAACTGCTATTTTTCTGAAAATTTGAGAATAACGAAAGATTTTTATTAAAAAAAGCTTCAAAAATATTCAATTTGTAACTCACTTATAAAGGTATATTTAGCACACTTTTTTTTATCTTAATAAAAATTAAAAAAAAAAAAAAAACAACGTATTGAATTAGTTGACATATCTTAGAAGCTGGTGAAACGTGCAATTTTTAATCCACTGTTAATTTTAAAAAAATCATATAAATTATTCAAAAAATTGCGAATTTTAATTTTAAATAAATATGTTTAAAATAAGAAAATTTATCAATGAAAATAAATGTATTTAATTTCATTCGGATAATATAAAATATATCTTTAAAATAATGACATTATTCGAATCTTGAAAAAATATATATATATTTTTAGAATGTGGAAAAACTGAATATGATATTCTTACAATTTGTAAGATACATAAAAAGACAGGAAAAGTCAAGATATTTCTTATTCCTTCTACAGAGAAATTTCCATAGCATAAAAAATAAATATACAAAAATCAATAGATAACTTTAAAATAATACATAAAGAGAAATACTTTTAATTTTCATCTAATCCAGATTAATTATTGCAATTTATCTCAGTAAATTGCGTCTAAAAACTTCACAAACCGAAAGTTGCACCATAAATATTTGATACCGTATCATAGATCTCCTTCATTTAGTATACAGAATGTAATTATTTTGAATAAAAATAAACTGCAAAGCAGTACTTTTCATCTACATAATAAATTAATGACGAAAGTGCGAAAACATGTCATCAATTCTTTAAAATAATTCTTTACAAAGTAAGAACAAAACCTGTCTAAATCTTCTAGAACATCTCGCTTTCCAACTATATAGCAGAATTTCAGGAAATAATTTCCTCCAGAACAAATTGCAATCCATAATTGATGAAACACTCCATTAAAGATTTAGAGACGAAATAAATTCTAGATCATCCCTTCATCAATTCCGCTGTTGTACATCGATTATTTAAACCAATTCTTTCAAAACAACGACCCACATTTTAGAGAGGGAACCTGGCAACGGATCGCTTCTGAATAACAGCGGCGCCAGCAAATCGTATTGGGGCAAACGATATTCACCGAGGCTGATGAATGCTGACTTGGAATGCTCTGGACATTTTTAAAGTTCTCAGAATGTATTCCAACAATATGGAGTTTCGAATTTTCATTTATAGAATTGGGGATTTTGTACATATTACAGAAATGTTGATATTTTTTTTTTAGTTAATTTAAACAAGCAACTCACATATTCATGTCATAGCGGTACGTTATTGGGAATAAAATCTCCGATCAAACGTTCTGCTTTTTTAAAAATTATTCTGGAAAATTTTAGTTCAAAGATATTCAAAAAATTATTCATTGCAATTCCACTTTAGATTTGTGATATTGTAATACATAAAAATGAAACTTATTTTTATTACAACTCTAACTCATCTCTTCATTCCAATATCAATTACTTACAGGTGTTAATTAAAGCTGTGAAAGAGTATGTAAAGATGCAATGTATATTATGATGGCCGAGTGACTAGCGCTTGGTCCACAGGATCCAGGTTCGGGAGTCTAGGTGGTGCTTTGGATGTTTGTAGTGGTTCGTAATCCCCTTTAAACCGAAGGTTTCGGTCTAATATGAATATAAGGCATAAGGCTAAAAACTCTACTCTGTATAAAGTCAGTTTCACGGAGCCAAATCAGACTTCTACCTACGGGTGCTCCATCACAACAGAAGTTGCCCTCGCATTCTTTTCCCTCTTTCCGTGAGACCACATTGGGTCTTGGACTTGATCTAGATCTTGCCGTCTACCAAGTGGGATAAGAAACAACAACAACAACAAGAGTATGTTAGTTTGACGATTTTCTCTGAATATTCCATATAACATCACATCAACTTGAATACTTTAAAATATAATTTTTATCTCGTAAGTCAATATTTTATATGAAATTGATCTAGTTCAAAAAAAAATATTTTAAATTTACAAGATATTACAATCGCTTGTTATCATTATTTTATAAAAAATTTTATTGATACAAAATGTGACTTATTAATGATCAGCATAACAACATTGAACAAAAGAAAGTCACTTACTTTGAGAAGCCTTATTCTTCCAGAAAATTTTCAGAAACAAACTAAATATAGTCACAGAAATGAAATTTAAAAATAATTGCTTGACATTCTTTTATTTTTACATTTCATTTGCAAAAGCAAAGTTAATAAATTTATAAACTATAATAATTATGGTATGTTGAGTGACAGTACTTTATATTTAAAGAATGTAAAAATTACATTTCAATTTAAACATTTCTTTTTGAGCATGCTTAATTAAAGCCAATTGTTAGAATAAAGTAATTTAAACTTCTGAAAGAATTATTATAATGACTTTAGTACAGTAGATATAAATATGATTTGTAATTGAAAAAAATAACTCTGCTTTTTATGTTGGGTAAATGTATAACTTACATTTATTATATCAAATTGATTTTTTTTTTTTACATACCGAACATCTGTGATGTTCATAAATACATAGCATAGTGTAAATTATTAATCTAATACAGATGCCTTGATATTTTTTGGACAAAAGTTTTTTTTTAAATGTAGCATAATAATTTTAATTCAACATGACAGTGTCTTAAAACGATTATATGAAAATCAAAATTTCATAAGATTTCTAGTTTTCTAACAATACCGATTCTATAGGATTTTTGATATGATTCCATAAATATCAGATGTCATCCCATTTTAAGAGTAACCAACAATATATGTTCCTTTTTGCAACTACCAGTGAATAATGAGTGTTTGTTTTCTAGCAATTCAAAATGAAAATAAATGTATTACATATACATTATTCTATAGGACTTCGATATGATTCCATACATCTTAAATGCTACTCCATTTTGAGAGTAATTCACAATGCACGATCTTTTACAACTGCCAGTGAATAATAAATGTATTTTTGCTTTCTTGTCTATTCTTTAAGAAAATAAATATATTACAAATACATTATTTGTATAGAATAATTCTATAGCATATTCGTTGCAAATTATGCTATTGGCAAAGCTAAAACATTTCTATCAATACATTGAAAAGCTAATTACAAACCTCAATTTCAACACAAATGTTTTTTTTTCGGAAAAAATTCCAGATTGTTTAAGAAATACAACGTTACATTCGATTACTAATTTAACAGTTGATGTTAAAGATTTCATATGAGTTTTATAAGAATGGTTGTTAGTTTTATGAACCTTTTATTGCTGTATCAAAGTAGAGTAAATCTATTTTGCAATCATGATATGCAAATTATGACTAAAGCAGAAAGCATTACACTTATCAAATAAACTTAAAATTCTGATGTTAAAGATATCATGTGAGTTTTATATGAATGGATATTAGTTTTATGCAACCTCTTTATTGCTATATTGAATTAGAGTAAATCTATATTGCAATCATGATATGAAAATTATGACTAAAGCAGAAAGCATTACACTTATCAAATAAACTTAAAATTCTGATGTTAAACATATCATATGAGTTTTACATGAATGGATATTAGTTTTATGCAACCTTTTATTGCTATATTGAATTAGAGTAAATCTATTTTGCAATCATGATATGAAAATTATGACTAAAGCAGAAAGCATTACACTTATCAAGTAAACTTAAAATTCTGATGTTAAAGATATCATATGAGTTTTACATGAATGGATATTAGTTTTATGCAACCGTTTTATTGCTATATTGAATTAGAGTAAATCTATTTTTGTAATCATGACATAAAAATTGTAACTTGAGCAGAAAAAAACGTTATTTTTAAATTCTGATATGAAAGATTTCACATGAGCTTTACATGAATGGCTATTAGTTTTATGCAACTTTTTGTTTCTGTATCGAATTAGAGTAAATCTATTTTCCAATCATGATATGTAAGTTGTGAATAAAGTAGAAAAATATTATTATAATCGAATAAACTTAAAATTCTGATATGAAAGATTTCATATGAGCTTTAGATGAATGACTATTAGTTTTATGCAACTTTTTATGGCTGTATCGAATTAGAGTAAATCTATTGTGCAATCATAATATGCAAATTATGACCAAAGCAGAAAAACATTATTCTTATCAAATAAACGTAAAATTCTGAGGTTAAAGACTTCATATGAGTTCTTCATGAATGGTTATTATTAAATTTATGCAACCTTCTATTGCTCTATTGAATTATAGTAATTATTAGAGTAAATTATAGTGTATTATTAGAACAAATATATTTTGCAATCATGATATGTAAATTATGACAATAGCAGAAAAGCATTATTCTTATCAAATAAACCTAAAATGCTGATGTTAAAGATTTCATATGAGTTTTACATGAATAACAATTAGTGTTATGCTACCTTTTATTGCAGTATCGAATTAGAGTAAATCTATTTTGCAATCATAATATGCAAATTGTATTATTCTTATCAAATAAACTTAAAATTCTGACTCTGTTAGTCGTATTAAAGTTAATTAACAATTACAATAATGTTTCACGCATGATTAAAATTAATTAAATAAACCAAATTATCATTGATGAAATTCAAGTTGTGATGAGAGGAAATTTTTAGAACGTCTATTCAATTACCAATTCATGAATTGTGGAGCGTCGTGGGTATAATTATTCAATTACTATTCAGAATCATTAGTAGGGGGTATTGAAATGGAGGAGCGCGAACGAATCTCATTGTGGGGATTGGCTGCGCATGACAGGAAGAGATCAATTCGAGTTGTAGATTTGGCGCACGATAAACAATGCTGGGCACAGATCCCGCGGTGGCATAGCTGCTTAGAATATTGAATGGCTGCTAATGAATGAGGTGAGAAATTTTGTTCGTAGTAAATGCGTTTGATGACAGCCCCAAATAGAAAAGTTCCTTGTCAGAAAGTGAATGGAGAAGCTTAATTAATATAGTTTGAAATTTAAAATTCTAAAGCAGTGGCTTCCAAATTTAATTGTCGTGGCACTTTCATTTCAATAAAAAAGTTATTCAGCGTTTCCCTAGAAATCTCATATTATTAAGGAAACAAATAGAAATATATATATATAAATATACACTATATATATATTCAAATTTTACTAGATTGAGTGTCCAGTGCTCCGTATTACAGGTTTTGGTTTCAAATCCATGCTGTGCCATGGCTGTTAATAGTGGTTCGAATCCACTTTAGACATTAGGTCCCGGTCTCATTAGCCGCTGTGTACAAAAATGACAGTAGGGCATAATATACTCTGGCCTAAATTAATTTAATTTTGGGGCCTGATTGCTGAGTGGCTAGCGCTCTGGCGCTCTGTACCATGGATTTGGGATTCAAGTGCCGACGGTGCTATGGATGTTTGTAGGGGTTCGAATCGTAAAGCCGTAGGCCCCGGTCTAATAGATCATAAAGCGTTGTGGGGGTAGTGTTACTCGCGCCCGTAGCATATCTTCAGGCTAAACGTGCGTCTTGGGTAGTGCTAAATGAGCGAAGCAGCCCTTGCATGTGACATAAAGATTAAATGTTCCTGTATTGCCAGCTGCATTAAAACAACCGAATATATATATATTCAAAAAACTCCATTCTATAAAACTTTATATCAAACAAATAATGACTAAAAACCACAAGCTACAAATTCATGATGAGATCAAGTCAAAGCGTTAGAGAGCTGAAGATCTTTTAGCAATACCCAGCAATCCGCGACGGCATGCTGTCGCCCAGTTCCGACTTCTGACTGGCCATGACTGTCTAGCAGAACATCTCCATCGCATTAAAATATTTTCGAATCCTGGCTGCCCCCTATGTGGTTCAAGTGACCCAATGAACAGAGACCACCTCCAACGATGTGCGGTACTTGACGGCGACTCGGAGACAGCACTTTACTGGCGTGCGAGAGAACTCTTAAGACAATGACTTCGGTCATTTGTGCATTTTCTGGACATTTATTCTTTCGTATTTTTTTTGTTATTTTTGTTATTATTACTACTTTTATTCTTCTTGTACTTGCCTTGCCATTGGAAATAAAAAAAAATATATTCAAAAGGAAAGTAACAGATGGCCCACATGATGTTATATCATCTGATTACCATGAATAACTTCCATGCGAGGTAGTCTTATATTGTGAGGTTTTTGATTTTGTGTAATTTCTATGTGGGACTTTTTATGAGGTTCTTATTCTCAGCACAAAAAACAGGTTTGCATGTATTATTTTTAAATTCGTGACTTCAATATTCTTAAATTCTAATTTTTTAATACCATTATTATAAATTAAATTGTTCTTAAATTTTACGAAGGATTATACTTTCCATGCTTTTGATGACAATGAACAAGCAAATCAAGTCCATATGCATACTTAAACTTTAAACTCTAGTTTAACTGATAACGGTTATTAAATTTAACAGTTATATAAAATCACATTCTTTTAGACTTTCTAATTTTTTTCTTTTGTATTTGTAGTTTGAACTTTAGAAGCTTATTAAATTAAGAAGAAGAAGCACTAATAATTTTAATTTATTCATTTCTCAGAATCTGGTAAAGAACTGTGATAAAACATCCAATACATTCATTCCTTTCCCAACTTCACAACTAAATTTTTGCTTAACTTAGCAAACATTAGAATTCTAAGAATAATTATATAAATTTTAATATATATTAATCCATTAACTACTTTTATCGCAAAGTACTTACTTCAGAAATAATCAGAAAACGAAAATAGAAATTTATTCGAATTTTATTTTAATTGCCTTGAAATATTTTTATGCTATCACGATACTATTTAATATCCTCAGTAAGAAACAAAACTGTTTTCAAAACGCATAATAAATTTCATAAGAAACAATATGCATTGCTTTGAAATGTCATAGATAATGACATTTCAAAAGCAATGCATATTGTTTCTTATGAAATTTATTATGCGTTTTAAACTTAAGAACTTAATAAAGAACTTAATAAAACAACTTAATAATGACTGTACTAGTTGGATTGAAATTCTATTTTAGGAAGATTTCAATACCATTTTGCATATATCATAAATAATGCAGAGTGCATAGAAAATGAATCACATTTAATTGAACTACGTTAAATACGTTAATTTAAGAATCAATTAACTTATGAGAAGATGTAGCTATAAAACCACTGTTTGCAAATATACATTTATATTTTATATCAATTTATGCTGTTTTCGTATGATTAATTATCATCATCATCAGCAGCACGACAGCCCAGAATTGTTCAAGTGCATGCATTATTCTGTGTGACAATTGTTCTCCAATTCTTAACCTTTAGTACAGTAAAATCTTTTTCAACTGCGTCTATCCATCTCAACTTGGGTCGTCCTCTTCGTCTTCTTCCCTGTGGCTTTTCCAAAATAAACCTTTTTACAGGGTTTAAATCCTTCATTCTAAACACATGAGCAGCCCAGTTCAATCTAGTGATCTTAATAAATTTTTATAATATCTGGGTCTTTATAGCATTTATAAATTTCTGCATTGTACCTTTTCTTCAACAACCACTTTCCTTAACACCTCCAAGAATAGCCCTTAAATTCTTCGGCTCAAATATACCCAAATAGGATTCATTAGATCTTGCCAAAGTCCATGTTTCAAAACCATAGACCAAAATAGGTCTAATAAGGGATTTACATAACAAGAATTTTGTTTTTCTGCTTATGAACTGTGATTTTTTTCTTAACTAAAAAAAAAAATCCTTATTGAAGATACAATTCAGTTTTTTTTTTTCAGGTAAGTTATTATTTTGACAATTAATTTCTGATCCTAAATATTTAAAACTAAGTGCAGATTCAAAAGTGTAAATGCCTAAGTTATACTGGGTGTATCTGACAAATATTTCGTTTTTCTCCTGGTTATTGTTTAGATACAAAGCCCTTACAGCCAATTCTAAAGCTATGATTATTTAATGGACATATTTATTAAAAAAGAGCACGATCGCAATTGATTTTTTTAAAGAAAATAATATCTAACCATTGCTTTAATTTCCCTTTCCATTTGACCAGAAACCTAAATATCAATCGAGAAATGACAACACTTCTTACATATCGTGATAAATTTTGACTCACGGAGGCTTGGCATCATCATCATCATTATCATTAGCATTAATGTCATTGATAGGAAACGTCAATGGCATCATAAATAATATAGATACTAAGGTCTATTGATAAAATATATACCGATGCTTTGTGATAATACTTAGAATTCAAACAAGACTAATATGGTGTAATCCAATTTACTGAGTACTTAAGATTGATTCATTTAATCAAAATTATAGATTAGAAATAATAGTATAGATCAAATTAAAAAAAAAAAATTTTTGCAATCAAAATGTTTATTTTTTAATAAAAAACTTTTACTATTTTATAATAGAATAAATTTGACACAAATCATAACTATCGAATTATTAATTAAATTAAAATATAAAACTATTACTTGAATAATAAAATCAGCCATGCCTCAATATTCTTCTTCACTGGCGCAACAACCCCATTTTGGGCCGAGGCCTTCTGCCTATTGGCCGACTTCGAGACAGATATGCTTTTCTTTTCCATTTCTTCTACTAGCTCACACCTCCTCCTATATCTTGTTCAAATTTGCAGTCGCAAAAACACTTTTTGCTTCACCACTCCAGTCATTATTTTTAACTTCTGTAGTGATGACACTGATAGCACAGAGGTTTTTTTCCCAAATATTAATTACTGAATTAATATTTGAAAAAAACTGTACAACAATTCAGTGTCATCCACTACAAGTTAAAATGTATTTGAACTGGAGTGGATGAATAAAAAAGTGTTTTATGAACGACTGCTAAATTTGAACAAGATTTATATAGGGGAGAGTGTGAGCTAATAGAAGGAATTGAAAAAAAAGCAAAGAAAGTTCGCAACAGTTTTTATTCTACCGCTACATTATCTGCGAGATATATCGTGTCTCTGTTAAATTTAACAAAATTTCTTTTAAGTAGTGTTTCTTTTCTTACCCTACTTGGTAAATAGCAACATCTATCAAGCTAGACCAAGGCCATAAAAAGCTTTGTGGTCTCAAGGAAGGAGGGGAAAGCGCAGATCATCATCTTCTGTTGTGATGGAGCACCTTTTGGTAGAAGTCTGAATTGGCTCCTTGTTGCTAAAGAAGGAGAGCAGTACCCGCAAACTCCCATCAGGTAGTCCGACTTATGAGGCAAGGTGCGGAACATCCCAAACGCCATCGAGGCTTCTCGTTTTTTGAAACAGTGTCTACAACAAAGCAGTCAGTGGATTGAAC
>BPLR01018617.1:0-71642 GCA_021605095.1 Caerostris extrusa
GCATTTTCTAAATGATGCAATTTACTTTAATTTAAAAATCATCTTCAATCTTTAATTTAAATTAATTTTATTTGCATAAATTCACTTAAATTAAAATTTAATTTAATTTTAAAATGGTATTTATAATGGACTGCTTTTAGATACGCTCATAAATTTATATATCATATTTTTTTTTTAGATTAGCTGTAATAAACAGATGCCATTATTAAATCTTAAATTTCAGAAATAATGCTGCAAGAAAATAAAGTCAAAGAAAATATGTCATTATTACTAATAGAAATATTTATTCCTTCATAGACGTAGTGGTATGTCTTCAATGTGCTTTCTATTACTTTCATATATCTGTCAACCGATTCACAGTAAATTGTAGAGAAAATGCTATCTGGTGACATTTCCTTTATTTTTATTATTATTTCCTTGTGGGAGTACCTAGACATATGTCAGAATTCTTTGGTATTTTCGAGAATATATATATATATATATATGTAATGTCAAAATAGCAAATGTTAAATGAAACATTACGAGAAATAGTAGCAGACAATAAATGGGAAAATAAATATACCTTATATGTTTCGCTGAAAGGTTATGGGTTTGGATATTTGCAGTTAAAAAGATCAGAAATATTATCGGAATTTCTATAAAATAGCTTTTGGTAATCTTATTGTAAGAAACTGGGAGCATTAGGGATCGGTTATTTTATAAATTTAATATAAAAATAAACATTGAAAAAAAAAAAAAATGTTTTAAATTTTTTTTAAATAAAGCTTTTCTGCCTGTATGAGAAAGTCTAGAACAAAATTAAATAGCCTAAAATAGATATAATACAAAAAATGAAATACGTTGAAACTTAGGATAGTTATTCATAATTTTACAAAGTCAATTTATTTATCTTAATAGGATCGTGCAAAACTTTTATCAAATTTCACTTTGTTCAGCATTCGTTGTCAATTTATAATTGACAATTGTAAACTGGGTATATATTGTCATTTGTTGCTGCTTGTTGTTGTCGTTGTTTCTCTATAAACTGATTGTTAATTGTAAACTGGATTTGTCAATTGTAGTGAACTGGGTATATATTACAAGTTTACCATTTAAATACCATAAAAGCTTAACATTAAAAAAAATTAAACATATGATTTCTATATTTAATTTTTTTTTTTTCCACTAAATGCTTCTTTTAATTTTTGACGTTAAAATTTCCAATTTTCAATGGATTTAAATAAAAAACAACGTAATATAAAAAAATTTTAAGTCAATTCCAACTTTTTTCGCTGTATTGTATAAAGTCCTTTATAAACGATTTTCATTCATTTTTTCAAGTTTATTTGGTGCCATCTATTGGTAGATATATGCAACTTAAATCTAAAAAAAACTAAAATTAATTCATTAAATTAAATTGATGAATTAATATTTGAATAAACTATATTAACATCAAGTGTCATCCCCTACAAGTACAAAAATGTATTTGAAGTTGAGTGGATGAATAAAAGTATTTTATGAACGATTGAAAATTTGAACAAGATATATATAGGAGAGTGTGAGCTAATAAAAGCAATTGAATAAATAGCAATAACTTTATTTAAGATTGATTAAAAATGTGCATCAATTTTAAATGTTTTTTTAAATTGATGCACATTGTTAAAAATAACAGATAAGAGATTTAAATAATTACTGAAGTGTTAGCGTGCCGAAAGGGTTTTACAAATATTTTCAGTTCCTATCTTCACGAGGGCCTAATGGGCGAGTGTTTAGCACTCTGGTACTCGGTACCACAGGGTTCGAGTCCCGGCGGTGCCATGGATGTTTGTAGTGTTTCTGAATCCACTTTAAGCTGTAGGTCCCGGTTTCCTGGGACTGTAGAGCGCCACAGAGCCAATCAGACTTCTCATCGACATCATTCCCAAACTATATAGGGTTGATAATAACTCAGCTATATATAACTCAGCTCTAGGCACAGTGATGTGGTGTAGTAGTAGTAGTGATGGTTCGCAATCCATTTTAAACTGCAGATCCCGGTCTGTTTAGCCCAAAGTGTGCACAAGATGACCGTAGAGCGACAAACCAAACCAAACCCATCGTCATACATGTAGCAGCAAACCTGTTACACATCGTAATCTTGGAAGTATTTAAAATATAGTTTAAGTAGTAGATTTACCATTGATTGCAAAGAAGTCAAAAGAAATTCTTTTTTTACACATACTCAGTAACTAGAATATCATTAAAACGAAATATTCATTGAACTACATTCCCTCTTCAAATCAGAACTTTTAATGTGTGTTTTAAATCATCTTTCTCAGTAATATTTTTCCGCATAAGAAATTGTTTACAACAATCACTTAAAACGACAGGTGCAGGTCAAGTTAAAACTAAAACGCTTTTGACACTTTCTTTCGAAGCTATTGCTTAATTACTTCAGCGACATGGGATTAAACACTCGAGCTCAATTAGAGACTTTTAAAAACTGTTATCCGCTTTTCAGAAAACTTTCCTTCGAACAATGAAATTGTCTGCATAAAAACATGTTTTCGTCGTAAAAGTTTCCTCAAAACTTTTAAGGAAATTACTGAACTGCATTTAAGAATGTTATATTTCAGTGTTAAAAATAATCTGTGTTAGATTTTAAATATCAAAAAGAAAAGCAAGATCTTTTGTATAATTATTATTTTATATATATATGTGTGTGTGTGTGTGTGTATAAAGGGAGAGAAAGGGGCAGAACAAAATTTATGAAAAGATACAGCCATAAGGTAGATGAATGGGCGTTTTTTATGAAAATACAATTTTCTAGAGAACATAAAAGACATTCATAATATCCTGATGGTAAGTATTCTTGATAATACTATACTTACCGAATTAAAATTTTTTTTTTCTTTTATTTATTTTCTAGATACATTTGTTTATTCTTATTTGCTAGTTTCTGTACATTTTTATGCATATTTATATTCGGATAATACATTGGTTTCTTTTTACTTTTACTTTTTAAAGATATATGTGTATATATATATGCCCGACTCGTGGTTTAATGGTAACGTCTGACACTAGCGAGCATTAAGGAAGAGATTCAATCAGCTGACGGCTTGGTTGTAGACACTGTTTCAAAAAACGAGGAGATCGATGGCCTTCGAGTTGTTCAGCCTCTTGCCTTGTTTTTCGGACTACTTGAAGGGAGTTTTGCCAGGTTTTTTCCCATACGATACGCAAATGCGGGGTAATTCCTCCTAAATGTCCACCCGTTAGGCACTGTCTTCCTCCTTCAACTTCTACCAATGAGTGCTCTCACAACAGAAACTGCCCCTTTCTCTCCGTCTATGAGTAGATTAATCATGGGATTTCCGTTCCCACGGCAGCATATTGAGAATTTCACACAACAACAACAAAGCTATGCATTAAGTATTTTTAGTGAAGAAAAAGGTGTATATCATAGTTAAAACTAAGTAATCATGACGAAATAAATAAAATCATAAATGTCTGGACATTGGCCAATCACAGACCAACTACAATGGCTGTCTGCAATTCTTATGGTTTGACTCAAGCACAATGAAAAGATGCTTGGAAGCTGTCGTCACATATTTCACCCATCAGAGCTAAAGTGTTAGAAAGACTGCAATACAAAAACAGTAGCTAACTATAATGATTGAATCCCTGTTCAGATTTACGAATTGGCTACATCTTGGAGTTAGACAGTTTTTATTATATTTGTTTTTCTTATATATTTTCTTACGGGGATAAATAAATTGTTTACTGTTAATGACTGTTTTCATTTATTTTATTATTAACTTTTGGCTTATTTTTTTGCACTTTTAAAATTTTTCGGCTTTATTTAAATACTGAATTCGATGGGAATATAAATATTTAGGCTTTGATATAAATCGAATGCTAGGTTACTTGAGAAATCATGAACTCATGTTAATTCTAACTGATAATGATCGTAATTCTGATAATTTACAAGCTAGTATCTTCCATTCCGGAATTTCATAAATAGCAGCCAAGTAGTTTAGGAGCATTTTCTCACAACTGTATATAATGCTTATACACTCAAGAGCCAAAACATTATGATCACCTGTCAATATCGAGTTGGCCCACCTTTGGCGCGCAACCACGGACGCGGACCACGGACACGGAGTAAGAATGCTACCGCAACGCTCTACGAACATATTCGACCGGGACCTACTTTTAAAGTGATTCGAACCACTACAAACATCCATGGCCCCGCCTAGACTCGAACCCGAAACCTGTGGTACCGAGCGCCAGACACTCCCTCATTCAGGCCCTGTTTAAATATTTGAATATAAATATTTTTGCATTGATTAAACCAAGTTTAAAAAAAAAAAAAAAAAGTTCTAAATACTCTTTATAAACAATGAAAAATTCCTTTGATTTTTCTGTTGGATTTTATACCAGTGGCAAAAAAGTGTTAAAAGATTCCTCAATGTTTGTTTGAAAAATAAAGCCCCTAACAGGAAGAATCGAGTTTTCAGGAACAAAGCATCTGGGAGGATTAAATTTTAAGTAAAATATTAAATTTCACTGCAAAACCTTAGCATTTGAAAGCGACGAAAAAGACGTTTGTTTCTTTCTTATTTCGTATTCCTTCTCTTATATAATCAGACGGAATTCAATCTCTGTTTTATTACGAAGTATAGCAAAAGAATCCGAAATGGAATTTGGTACAGATTTTCTTGACTTAAAAACAATAACCAAGGCACTCGCAAATAAGCAGCAAACGTAGAACCAGTAAAATTCTCTTCACAAAATCATTAAGATCGTCGGAATATCCGATTCCATTTGGCATTAAATTATTCTTTCATTTTTGTCTCTGGACAAGAATAGAATTTTGCAGTAATTTTGTTTTTTTTACTTATATATTACAGATAATTTGAAATGTAAAAATAGAAGTTTTATTTTATAGATACATGAAATTGTGCAATCATTCCAATGTCGTTTATAACCTAAATAAGGCGGTATAATTGGATCTGTAGTATTGTGGATTGTGCAGCTCTGGATTGTAACTGTTTGTGGTTGGGTTGAAATACTTGGATCATGTTATAGAACTCAGAGCTTTATTGACACACGCACATAAACACACACATAAACATTTACAGGCATAGGTGCGGAGTAGATCTACCTTTCCTGTGGTGCACCTGGTAACACTTTTCAGTGGCTAAAAGATCTTACAACTTGGCATTATGTTAGATTAATGAACTCTGTTTCCAGCAAGTTGTACTTTGTTCTTTTTATTCCATTTCAAAAACAATTCTTTAAAAATTTTTTTTTGCTGTAACTGTTCATAATCTGCCATTGAAATAAAAAATAAAAATAAAAATTAAAAAAAAAAATTTTACAGACATATAATATTTGACAAACTCCACTTGCTCCACTTCTAAGCCGAAAATAAAGATACTCAGGTACACGCTGGATGCACAAAATATACTTCCCCTCGGGTGAGAGTCTCGAAGCCTACTTACCATTTCTCTTCCGAACGCCACAGGCGGCACTCTTGTAATGCGTAAGAGGAAGCACGCTTACAGATCTGGGATAATAAGTTGTACAATGACAACTCTGAATATGATAGAAAATCCATAGTTACAAAAACAATTGTGTGATAAAAATTTGTAGAAATTTTTGAAGCAATTCGACCCCTCTAAAACAAAATTTCATTTAAAAAAACACTTTTTATTATAATCAATGATATCAACAAAAAAACTGAT
This sequence comes from Caerostris extrusa, assembly GCA_021605095.1. Lineage (NCBI taxonomy): Eukaryota > Metazoa > Arthropoda > Arachnida > Araneae > Araneidae > Caerostris > Caerostris extrusa. Next base: position 5,709 of record BPLR01018617.1, read on the forward strand.
AGCATCATTCCAATGGGTATACCTTATGCCAACCTAATTTTTAGACTTTTTTTAGTGCTTAATTTATTCTTTATATATTTATATACTGTTTCAATAGATGTAGTGTAAGATTTCGAAAAAAATTAATTTTTAGCATGATTTCTTGCCTATATTTATAACAGAATCGACCTGTCTTAGATAAATTAGAACTACTTCGCTATTTATGATGCAAATTTTTTTTATTCTGTAAATTCTCGCGCATAACGTCCTTTAAAAAGTTCCTTCTGGAGTATTTTTTAATCTTAAAAAAAGTACATAAAAGCAAATCTCCTTATTTTTATCCCTGGTTGATATAGGTTTATTATGTGCACCGAGAAAATATTGAACTTCTTATTTGTGGAGTCTGATGGCCAAGAGACAAGCGCTCTGTGTCAAAGGTTTCTGATCCAAACCTCAGTCATGCCATGAATGGTTGTAGAGATTTAGAATCCATTTTAAACCCTAGCTCTCCGTCTAATATGACTATAGACCATTGAGCGTAGGGCTAACAACCTTACCTTTTAAAAAAATCTCATATTTTAAATCTGCCAAAAGGCAGATGGGCTTGGTGCTTGCTTGCTCCATGTTTGGTCTAACATGAGGCTGTTGCGCTGCTGATGATGATGAATTTGTACAATATATTGCTTTTGTGTTTTGCATATTGTAAATTCTCAATTCATAAAAATATTCTATAAATTAATCTCCATATTTAAATTAGTAATATAACTGACAAAGAAAGAATTCTTCTTTTTTTCTGGTAATGAAAAGAACTTTTGAATATTGTGTCATTTTATGTTTCATCTTTTACCAATAGTACTAACCGTATTTCAATTCATTTGCTATGCACAAAATCTGAAGACAATAGATATGTTTTCCAGGGAGGAAGGCCGTTTCCAGTAGAGCTTGAACAATTCGCATGGCATACTTAAATTACCATTTTCTCATCCTAACTGAGCAGTAGATTTTTATTTAAATGTCTAAGCAACAATTAAATAAAAATGAGATTAAAACATTATGGCAGACAGTATTTAATAACGCTGAAGAAATTTCATTACCAGAAAATATTGATCCATAAATATATTAAATGGCAAAATTAAAATTTTTGCAAATATTTCCTCACGGACTATAAAACACAAAATTGTTAATCATTAATTTTCATAAAAGATGCTGCGATTCAGTTGCAAAATAAAGTTTTTAGCAACTTGGAACATTTCAAAAATTTAGTAATTATTTTTGTCCCTGGAAAATTGTATTGCGATAGAAATTAAGGCATGAAACTTTCGTTTCATGAAGCTGTAATAAGTTTATATGTGAAATTACAATATTTTAAAAATGAACTTCGAAACTGTCAATGAAGCATAAGTTAATTCAAAAAAATTAAGAAACATTTTTAAAGCATGAAAACCTATTTCACGCATCTTTTCCTTAATAATTTTGTAAATATTAATATCATTTTTATTTTTTATCGCTAAAATAAGTTCAAATACTTTTTATTAAATTGAATTGTATATTTCAGAAACACATTTGTTCTAATAATCATTCTAGTAATTCTAAAAATATTATATATTTATGTTCTTATAAGTATATATACTTATAAATAACATGAAATATATAATTGTAATATATACTTATACTTGCAATATATATATATATATATATATATATATATATATATATAACATTTGGGCCGAAAAGTTCGTAGGCTGACACATAGATGGCGCTACTAGTATTAAATCCTACAATATATTAAATAAATATATATAATATATAATAACAAATATATAATAATCATACAAATAATTATCGGCCCCTTATAAACAAATTTCTAATAAATAAACATCCGCTACTAAAAAAAAACTAAAGTTTTATTCCAGATGGTCAATTCCATAGATGACTACTTACAAACGGCAAAATCTCAGAGACTGCAATGAAAGCTTTTTAACATTGAATATTACGCTCCTAGTAACCAAACATGGAAGTTATCGCTCCTAGTTTCTCAGAAATCTTCTTTTTTATGCGAAGAATAAAGAAGTAACTGCCAGAAATGTTAGTTGTTTGCAATAAAATCTGTCTTTGAAACGAAAAATTGACAAGAAAAAAATAACTATATTGATTTTTATATTTATTGGCTTGTCTAGTTCACAAGTATTTGAAAGGTCTCTTCGAACACTTCATTGTTTTCTATGCTTCTTCAATGTTTTCTATATATATATATTAAAATTATGTATATTGTATATCTATATTATGTATATTATGTATATAGAATTATGTATATATCTATATTATGTATACAGAATTATGTATATAAAAATGTATGTATGTATCTATATGTATATACTTATAATGTTCAATTTTTTGTAATTTTATTTCATTTACAAACATTAATTTTACTATCAAAAACAGTACATTTTATCAAAAATTAAAATTAATTAATTTTTGTATGAAAGAATGTGGTTACAAATATAATCAGAAATTTATAGATAATATCATCTGGCATCAGAGCACATTAGTGTTTCTTAGTATTCCATTGCTACTAAAAGAAAAGAATTTTTTCCTATTCCAAAACAGTAAAACTACTGGAATTGGTAAATGTAACAAAAAGGTTTTGTTCTATCTTATAAACGTGTTGTATACCTAATCAACTTTACTTTTTGCTGTGCTCCTGAAAGTATATTGGAATTTGTTAAGCTGTTTTTCAACGAAAATTTAGATTATTTATTTTTGTACCCTTCGTTAACTCAATAATTACCTAAGTCATTTTTAATTATTCACAACGTTGATTGAAGTTTCTATTTAGTTTTTTATTTGATTTTTGTATTTTTATTCCTATTTGTTTCGTGTTCCCATATTTTTGTTGATCTGTTGTTTCTCAATGTGGTTAATAGAATATATTCATTGGTTAAGTGATAATAATTTATCTGCGTGACAATTCTGTTAGATTTCTTTTAGGATTCTAGTTGGATTTCGAATTCCAATTCCATTCCTAAACATTCTGGATGCCACACTTTACGAAATAATTTCGCTCATTAATAAATAAGCAAAATGACAAAATATTGTGTTAAATGTAAATAATAAAGAAAGATTTAAGAAACTTATAATTTGCTACTCAGTATACATTTAGTGAGACAATATAATTTTTAAATATCGATAATGTTTCTTTACTAAAAAAAAAGTATACAGTAGGCCTCAAATACCTTTAAATTTATAGAATTAGCTTAAAATTGCATAGAAAATTATGAAAATGAACTTGTTACAGGATAAATTCAGTTAGTTATTAGTTTAGAATACGTATGCTGCATCAGAAATTTAATTAATTTTCAGCATATCTTCACATCAATTGAAATATTTTTCAGTAAAATAAATATTATAATATTCTTTTAATAACATAGTGTTTATAATACCATCTAAATATAAACCATGTTTAAAGTGTTATATCCCTTTGTAAAATGAGAAAAATTTTTCTCATACTTTTAAACTGTCTGAAACCAGCGAGCTGTCAAAGAAAATACCGCGGTGTGGGAAGCAAAGTGTTTGTGACATCTTCTTCCACCTTAATGAGATAATTACCTCGACGACACGACGCTAAGTTGCGGGATTAAGTTTTCCTGACAAAATTTAAGGAAATTTAGGGAATTCTATTATCTTTTTTTTTTTTTAATGTATAGTGAAGAAACCCTCCGAACAAAAATAGATGTGGGCTTAAGTTCTTTTTTTTCCAAGATTAAAAAGAAAACACACAAGGCGTTTCAAAGTTAATTTTGATAATGTCAAAGTCTCTTTATTTAGGATTCGTTTTTGTGGAGATGATTAGATTTCAACAAAGAAATATTAAAAATAAATTAATTTTTAACTTAAAATAACGAAATTTGAATTTTTTTGCTCTACGTTTATTCTTACCATATAGCATATATAAATAATTCCAATAAAAATAATTATTATTAATTTAAAAATATAATTATCCTTGGATAGTTTTTGTAATCATCAGTTAATTATTTCTTTAAGTATTAAATAAACTCAGTTTAGCCGGTAACTGAATGCTATTTGTTATTTTAATGAATTAAAAGAAATTAAAATTATCTAATATTTATCATCTGTATTACAAACAATTGAGCAACATGTTGAAAATATACAAGCATTACCAAACTCATTAAAAAAAAATTTCTAAACTGCTTCCCCCCTGTCAAATGGCTGGTTCGAATCTTCTGGTGGAATCATTGTTTTAAAAAGTGAGAGATTGGATAACAGTGTCTGTCTAATCCTCAACGTCCTTCAGTGAGAGAAGGACATCCCATGAACAGTCCGCTCATGGAAGAAGGTAAATGGCATCTTCTGTTGTGAAGGGGCACCCATAGGTAGCTCTGACATGGCTCCGATCACTGAAGAAAAAAGGCACTTCCTTCCGGGAGTATTTTTAGGGCGAACTAACCCTAATTTACGTTTCATGCAGAAGAAGCTCCGTAAAACTCCCACCAGGTAATCTAGTTAACGCGACGAGATGCTGAATATCAGAAACACCATCGAGGCTCCACGTTTTTTGAAACAGTGTCTATAACAAAGCCGTCAGCGGATGAAACCTCAGACTTAATGCTCAATAGCAATACCACTGAACCACAAGTCGGGTTTCGATAATAGTTGTGACAGCAGTTTTAACAGTTGTAACGATAGTGATAACAGTAGTGACAGCATCCGACGCATGCTGTCGGATGAGCCATCTGCAATTATAGAATTTTTTATAATTATATCTATACGAATTCTATATCTATCGAATCTATAATTATAGATTCTTGGAAGGACTCCACTTCTAAGGCGAAAATCCGAAACTCGGATACTCGCATTGAGCGCGAAATTCACTTCTTCTCCGAGTGAGAGTCTGTAGACCAACTAATGCGTCGAGTTGAGCTACATATATTTATTTTCGGGATGATAGACTATAAACTAAACGTTTATCAGAGGGAGAGCAGTTGCGCTGTACTTCCTCTCGGGTGAGGGTCTCGAGGCCTACAGACCATTTCTCCTGAACGCCAAATGGAAGAGCGCTCTTGCCAGTGTGTAGGAAGAAGCACGGTTACAAATTTATTTTTTTAAATGGTAAGGTCAGTTTACTTCACGTTGAAGGAAACGAAATAAACACGAGCGACATGCACTTATGGATTTATCGTGCTCATTCACAGTATGCACAAGCGTTTCTGATTCGGCTTCTCTTATCAGGTTTCAAACCAGGATACTTTATCTCTTACACCCAACTGCAAATGTATCTATCAGACTCAGAGACCTTAAAACAGTTTGAAAATTATAGCTACGTCTATTTCCCCAATTTTCGTACCATCAAGCTAAATAATATAATACACCATCAAATAATCTATATATATTTTTAAATTTAATGACATGTACTATAATTTTAACGTTTATTTTTTATTATAATATAAGGAGGCATTGAACTGGCTATTACTTGCTTTGCGCAAAAAGAAATTCAAGTATTGATTCTTCCAAAATATGCGTTAGATAATTTAGTTTTTTAGCTTGTAATTCTAAAAATATGGGACTTTGCAAAATGTGTGACTTCATTGCACTTTAGGGGAAAAGGGGAAAATTGTAGGTATATTTCAACTAGATGATGTCGTAAACATGGTTATAAAAACAGGATTACGAGAACATTGCGTCTGGTTTTCAATTCCATAGGGAAATCAATTCAATGCTTGGGAATTTTAAAACTTATAATAGAGATAGGTTATTTTTAAATCATTGCTACGGTTTTTAAATCCTGCGAAGATTAATGGCTTAAAAATAACTCAATATCCTTATTGTCTGTACTGGTAAAAAAAATTTTAATAATTCGTTATCGGAGCCACAAAATGATTTATAATGTCTTATATTACGTCTGGTGCTGAAACCATCTGAATCTTTATTTAATTATTTTCTAAAAAAAACATTTATCATTATGAAAACCTTTTTCATTTTGGCGCTCAAAATTTAATTCATTTCAGGATTTAATTTCTCGCGTTTCATGTACATAATATTTTTCGTTATTTTAATAGTAATAATTTTTGTCACAGCATGTTAGCATTTTATTTCCTTGAGTCAATAAGGATAATAATGATGAATTATCAGACGGAGTATATTCATGCAATTAGAAATTCAATGATGTCAACATTTTATTAAACGATTTTAAAATATAGAATATACCGTAAACATATTCTTATAAAATCAACTATTTTAGAATGTATCAGCCCGACTAGTGACTCAGTGGTAGTGTGAGCCATTAGTGAACATTAGAGTTGAGGTTCAATACACTGGTGACTTTGTTGTAGATACTGTTTCAAAAAGGGGAGCCTCGATGGCGTTTGTGATGTTCAACATCTTGCCTCGTTAGTCAGATTACCTGCTGGGCGTTTTCCAGGTTTTCTCTTATACGATACGCAAATGCGGGGTAGCTCCTCCCTGAAAGCACCTCGTAGCACCTGGAAAGCACCTCTGGCTCGTAGCTGAAGAAAGAGTTGGCCTCTTTCTTCTGCTACGAGGAGCCAAGTCAGACTACCTGTGGGTGCTCCATCACAACAGAAGCTCCCTCCCCCTTTTCTTCCATCCATGAGTGACCGTCCCTCGCTGCTGGATGTGGATTAGTCACAACAACAACAGAAATTATCAGTCGAGACGTAAAATTTTGCTTTTAATTTTGCGAAGTTCTTTTTTTTTTTAAAGCAACCATTTTGAGTGTAAGTAATTTGTAAATTGTTCTTCTCTGATCATATAGTGTATAGCATGTTATAAATAAATAAAAATATAATGTTAGGTAGGATTTCAACGATGATAAGGTAGTCAGAAACCTTAATGGGATTAAAATCAATCGAAAATCTGTTTATGAATTTCACCTTTTCCTTTTTATATCAATTTTATTTTTTTAAATTATTTTATCAATATGTGATATTTTTTTTACACTTTAAACCTTTTTTTTTTCCTTATCCCACTGGGTCGACATCCAGAGAGAATCATCCAGAGAATTCACATTGTCTTCAATACTTCAACCTAATTCAGTGATCAACAATTTTCTCTTGCTTTTTTAAAGTTCGAGATTCTTATTAATCCCCTCTATTCGATTTCTGTGTAATTGCAATGAAGCTCATTGCTTTTTATTATTCATTGCCTATTTTACAGTGTGTATAACATAATATCTAGAGAGTTCAATCAATACAGCTTAAATGAAGAATACTCGTTTGGAGTGCATAAAAATTACTCAAAGAACTATACCATTACAATGCATAGTTTCTGATAACACTGCAAAAGAAAAGTATGACACCATATCCAGTACACGAAAAATAAGTCTCGATAGAAATGGTGTTTGCATAAAGTGCTCGAAATGATCACCGTACATAACGAAGACTTCATATGTGCACCTCACAATGCTTAACTACTCCCCTTCCAAAAGCTTAGTGTCCACAAAAATGAAGGCATGAAACAGACAAGTAACTATGTTTCATTCTACAATAACTAGGATTCAAAATTTCAATTCCTTCAAATGTTCCCATAGGAAAAATTTAAAGGAGTAAGATATCGAGATGGTAACGCCAACATAACTGGAGTTTGCCTTCCAAGCAACCAAAGGCATTGTCGTTGGGATGATGGTGTTATGGAGAGCTAGAGATATACTCCCTCACTGTTTATAATGCATTACCACTACACTTAACGTAAATGAAGCACATAATCTAATAATCACCAACGGCATTACCATTAACCAAAATTTGGCGATAGTCTCAAACAATGGGAACCAATGACAGCTGTTCAGTTGCATAACAAATACGCAATTGTCGACCACCTCCCTTTAAACTGTTCCGACAATCCCAGATGTACAATTTTAATTTTAATTTTTACTTCCTTAAAATCTTTTGTTTTCCACATGTTCTACAGTTTCGTATGATTTAAATAAAACCTATTATTCGCACATCAGATGTGACGTCCTTTTTTTTTTATTCCAAAACTCCACGTTGTAAAAGTAAGATTCTCCAGTCAAGTTTTTATGTTCTCCAAACGAGGATCCTCGCCCTACTCTGTTTATACAACAATGAATGAAAATTATGTACTATTGTATTGGTTTAACATCAAAGAGATACACTTTTATTTCTAGCATTATAAATTCATAGGATTGATAACTATTACAAAAAAAAAATTAATTTAACTTAGAAGCGAAATAAAACAAAAACAACCTTTTTTATTGTGGAATACGTCATTTCAATCAATTTGATTGCGCTCCTTTACTCTTCCTTTCTCCATGGTCCTGCTATTTGTTCCATCTTATTCAATTATCAATTCAGGATGAAAGTAATCCAAGTTAATTGATTTGAAAATGATTCGCTCAATAATTTTTTTCTATCGAACCCAATGAACTCCTGGGAATCAATACTTTGCTTGACTTGACTTGGCTCTGAACGTTGGCTGGCTTGATATATGCTCATGTAGCTACTTGATCTCAGTTTATCCAATTGCTCTTAAGAATTAGTCAGAAAAAAATTAAGAAGAAAAGATAACAGAAATGCAAAAGATATTCAGATAATTAGTAGTGTTTGACTGATTCCAAAAGTATTAAAGAAGAAGCACCGAAATCAGGTGTTGTGTAGAACTTCTGTCACTAAACAATACGAAAAGATTAATACACATACACACAAAAAAAAACCCTAATATTTCGTAGGTAAATAATTATTGATATACTTTTATAATAAGGTTCGTCGCTCATATCAAATAACCCAGAATTGGTTAGGACTTTGTATTCAAAAAGCCTGTTTCAGCTTTTCTCTTTTATACGTCATGTTTAGTGCACTGGAATAAAATATGTTCCTCCGTATCAGGTTTATTGCATCTTCAGCATACGGAGAAGATGTTAATTCAGATCTATTGAGTCTAACTTCAAAAGGATAGGTTTCAATGCAAAATCTTGCAGGTAAGAGGCAATACTTTGCTGACCACTGGCCTGATATATGGGATTTAAAGCCACATGATTCATGGAACTTTTCTTGATTGGGACTTCTGGTTCTCTGACAAGATTTCAAACTGATTTTCCATCGATCAGAAATCTGATACATTAACCTGATAGAAATGCAAAAATACAAACCGATTTACTTACAAATACACAATAAAATATCATACTAATATTTTAAAGTATATATTATATTGTGTTTAACGGGGCATTTTCTAAATGATGCCATTTACTTTAATTAAAAATCATCTTTAATATTTAATATATTTAAATTATTTTTATTTAAATAAATTAAATTAAACTAAATTAAAATTTAATTTAATTTAATTTAATTTAATTTTAAATGAATATTTATAATGGACAGATTTTAGATACTTACATAAATTTTGTATATCACATTTTTTTTATCAGTGATTAGCTGTAACAAACTGATGGTAATATTAAATCCTAAATTTACTTTAAAAACAAATGCAAGAAATAATGTAAAAAAATTTACCATTATTGCTTATAGAAATATTTATTCCTTCATAGACGTAGTGGTATGTCTTCAATGTGCTTTCTATTAATTTTCATATATCTGTCAACCGATTCCACAGTAAATTGTAGAGAAAATGCTATCTGGTGACATTTCCTTTATTTTTATATTATTTCCTTGTGGGAGTACCTAGACATATGTCAGAATTCTTTGGTATTTTCGAGAATATATATATATATATATATATAATGTCAAAACAGCAACGTTAAATGAAACATTACCAGAAATAGCAGTAGACAATAAATGGGAAAATAAATATACCTTATATGTTTCGTCTGAAAGGTTATGGGTACGGATATTTGCAGTTAAAAAGATCAGAAATATTATCGGAATTTCTATAAAATAGCTTTTGTAATCTTATTGTAAGAAACTGGGAGCATTAAGGGATCGGTTATTTTATAAATTTAATATAAAAATAAACAATGAAAAAAATTTTGAAATTTTTTTAAATAAAGCTTTTCTGCCTGTGAAAGTCTCGAACAAAATTAAATAGTCTAAAATAGATATAATACAAAAAAAATAAAATACACTGAAGCACAGGATAGTTATTCATAATTTTGCAGAGTCAATTTATCTATCTTAACAGGATGGTGTAAAACTTTTATCGAATTTCACTTGTTCAGCATTCGTTGTCAATTTGTAATTGACAATTGTAAACTGGATATATATTGTCAATAGTAAACTGATTGTTAATTGTAAACTGGATTTGCCAATTGTAAACTGGGTATATATTACAAGTTTACCATTTGTTGCTGCTTGTTGTTGTTGTTTCTTATCCCGCTTGGCTGGCCAAGCCCACGAGCCCATACGTGCTCATGATTGAAGGGGAAGGAAGCAGCTTCTGCTGTGATGGAGCACCCGTAGGTAGAAGTCTGACTTTGGCTCCGAGACGCTCTTACAGTCATAGGAGACCGGGACCTACGGCTTAAAGTGGACAAACATCCAAGGCACCGCCGGGATTCGAACCCTAAATCCTGTGGCACCGAGCGCCAGAGCGCTAGACACTCGGCCATTCAGGTCCCTGTTTACCATTTAAATACCATAAAAAGCTTTTACATTAAAAAAAAAAATTAAACATATGATTCTATATTTTTTTTTTTTTTTCACCTAAATGCTTCTTTGCTTTTCCTAAATGCTTTTTTTCACCTAAATGCTTTTCACCTAAATGCTTCTGTATTTAAATAAAAAACAAGTAATATAAAAAAAAAAATTTTAAGTCAATTCCTTCTTTTTTTCGCTGTATTGTATAAAGTCCTTTATAAACGATTTTCATTCATTTTTCAAGTTTATTTGTCGCCATCTATTGGTAGATAAATGCAACTTCAATCTGAAAAAAACTAAAATTAATTAATTAAATTTAATTGATAAATTAATATTTGAATAATCTATATTAACATCAAGTGTCATCCCCTGCAAGTACAAAAAAATGTATTTGAATAAAAAGTATTTTATGAACGATTGAAAATTTGAACAAGATATATATAGGGAGAGTGTGAGCTAATAGAAGCAATTGAATAAATAGCAATAACTTTATTTAAGATTGATTAAAAATGTGCATCAATTTTAAATGTTTTTTTTTAAATTGATGCACGTTGTTAAAAATAACAGATAAGAGATTTAATTAATTACTGAAGTGTTAGCGTGCCGAAAGTGTTTACAAATATTTTCAGTTCCTATCTTCACGAGGGCCTAATGGGCGAGTGTCTAGCACTCTGGTACTCGGTACCACAGGGTTCGAGTCCCGGCGGTGCCATGGATGTTTGTAGTGGTTCGGAATCCACTTTAAGCTGTAGGTCCCGGTCTCCTGGGACTGTAGAGCGTCACAGAGCCAATCAGACTTCTCATCGACATCATTCCCAAACTATATAGGGTTGATAATAACTCAGCTGTATATAACTCAGCTCTAGGCACAGTGATGTGGTGTAGTAGTAGTAGTAGTGGTGGTGGTTCGCAATCCACTTTAAACTGTAGGTCGCGGTCTGTTTAGCCCAAAGTGTGCACAAGATGACCGTAGAGCGACAAACCAAACCAAACCCATCGTCATACATGTAGCAGCAAACCTGTTACACATCGTAATCTTGGAAGTATTTAAAAGATAGTTTAAATAGTAGATTTACCATTTATTGCAAAGAAGTCAAAAGAAATTCTTTTTTTTTTTTACACATACTCAGTAACTAGAATATCATTAAAACGAAAATATACATTCCCTCTCCAAATCAGAACTTTTAATGTGTGTTTTAAATCATCTTACTCAGTAATATTTTTCCGCATAAGAAATTGTTTACAACAATCACTTAAAACGACAGGAGCAGTCAAGTTAAAACTAAAACGCTTTTGACACTTTCTTTTGAGGCCATTGTTTAATTACCTCAGCGACATGGGATTAAATACTGAGCTCAAATTAGAGACTTTTTAAAAACTGTTATCCTCTTTTCAGTAAACTTTCCTTCGAACAATGGAAATTGTCTGCATAAAAACATGTTTTCGTCGTAAAAGTTTTCTCGAAACTTTTAAGGAAATTACTGAACTGCATTTAAGAATGTTATATTTCACTGTTAAAAATAATCTGCGTTAGCTTTTAAATATCAAAGAAAAGCAAGATCTTTAGTAGAATTATTATATTATATATATATATATATATATATATATATTAAAGGAGAGAAAGGGGCAGGACAAAATTTATGAAACGATACAGCCATAAGGTAGATGAATGGGGTCTTATGAAAATACAATTTTCTAGAGAACATAAAAGACATTCATATCCTGAATATTCCTTGATGGTAAGTATTACCTGAATTAAAATTTTCTTTCTTTTATTTATTTTCTAGATACATTTGTTTATTTTTATTTGCTGGTTTCTGTACATTTTTATGCATATTTATATTCGGCTAATACATTGGTGTATTTTTACTTTTAATTTTAAAGATATATGTGTATATATATATGCCTGACTCGTGGTTTAATGGCAATGTCTGACACTAGCGAGCATTAAGGAAGAGATTCAATCAGCTGACGGCTTGGTTGCAGACACTGTTTCAAAAAACGAGGAGAATCGATGGCCTTCGAGTTGTTCAGCATCTTGTCTTGTTTGTCGGACTACCTGGTGGGAGTTTTGCCAGGTTTTCTTCCCAAACGATACGCAAATGCGAGGTAATTCCTCCTAAATGTCCACCCGTTAGGCACTGCCTTCCTCCTTCAACTTCTACCAATGAGTGCTCTCACAACAGAAACTGCCCCTTTCTCTCCGTCTATGAGTAGATTAATCATGGGATTTCCGTTCCCCACGGCAGCATATTGAGAATTTCACACAACAACAACAAAAGTCTATGCATTAAGTTATTAAGTTTTTTAGTGAAGAAAAAGGTGTATATCATGGTTAAAACTAAATAATCATGACGAAATAAATAAAATCATAAATGTCTAGACATTGGCCAATCACAGACCAACTACAATGGCTGTCTGCAATTCTTATGGTTTTGACTCAAGCACAATGAAAAGATGCTTGGAAGATGTCGTCACATATTTCAACCATCAGAGCTACAGTGTTAGAAAACAGCAATGCAAAAACAGTAGTTAACTATAATGATTGAATCCCTGTTCAGTTTTAAGAATTGGCTACATCTTAGAGTTAGACATTTTTTATTATATTTGTTTTCTTATATATTTTCTTACGGGGATAAATAAATTGTTTACTGTTAATGACTGTTTTCATTTATTTAATTATTAACTTTTGGCTTACTTTTTGCACTTTTTTTAAATTTTTTTCGGCTTTATTTAAATACTGAATTCGATGGGAATATAAATATTTAGGCTTTGATATAAATCGAATGCTAGGTTACTTGAGAAATCATGAACTCATGTTAATTCTAACTGATAATGATCGTAATTCTGATAATTTACGAGCTAGTATCTTCCATTCCGGAATTTCATAAATAGCAGCCAAGTAGTTTAGGAGCATTTTCTCACAACTGTATATAATGGTTATACGCTCAAGAGCCAAAACATTATGATCACCTGTCAATAACGAGTTGGCCCACCTTTGGCGCGCAACACAGCTTCAACCCGCCTTGGCATGGATGCCACAAGTCCTTGGTAGATGGCCGGAGACAGATTGTACCAGATGTTTAAGCAACGGTCACGCAAATCCGAGATATTGCGAATTGGTGGTCTTTGAACTCTGAGCTGCCGTCCCAGGACATACCAAATGTGTTCTGTCGGATTAAGATCCGGTGAGTTAGGCAGCCAGGACATTAACTGGAATTCAGCATCATGTTCCTGGAACCACTCCAACACAATTTTAGCCTTGTGACAAGGGGCGTTGTCCTGTTGGAACATTCCATTTCCAGCTGGAAAAACAGGGGCCATGTAAGGGTGCAACTGGTCAGCAATAATGTTCAGATACCCTGTAGCATTCATGGTCTGCTCTACCACAACCACGGGTCCCAGAGACGCCCAAGAGAACGTCCATCAACGCAAAATACCGCCACCACCGTCCTGTGTATGACCAACTGTACATTGAAGGAGCAACTGTTCGCCTGGAAGACGGCGTATCCTCACACGGCCATCGGCGTGATGAATGACAAACCGTGATTCAGCTGACCATGCAACTCTCTCCCACTGATCCATGGACCCGTCACGATGTTCCGGGCCCAGCGCAGGTGCAGTTGGCGATGATGCTTGGTCAGCAAAGACATGAGTGGGACGTTTGCTGCGTAGCCCCATATCCAACAGTGTCCGCTGAACAGTGTGCTCCGATACTATTCTACTTGGCCCTGCATTGTATTGGGCTGTCAGCTGAGCCACTGTCTGGCTCCGGTTTTGCTTCACCATGCGAGACAGTCTCCGACGACCTTTTTCTTTGATAGCGTGTGGACGTCCAACACCATGTCGTCTATTGCTGGTTTCACCGTCATTCATTCATTTTGCATAAGTACTAACCGCTGTAGATCGCGAACAACCCACGAGTCGTACAGTTTCGGAAATACTTGTTCCGAGCCTTCGGCCATTACAATCTGCCCTCTATCAAAGTCGCTTAGATCCGCAGCCTTTCCCATCACACACAGAAGTAAGTGAAAGAATGATTCTTCCGAATCTCCAGCAGCAGTTAAATACCACTTCCACCTGATCACGTGCCTTCCACGTCGTCCAGGCGAGTTCATTGCAAAATGTAGGGGTGGTCATAATGTTTTGGCTCTTGAGTGTAAATAACTATAAAAATTACTGGCTTAATATAATATTTAAAGATTTAAAGATGAAAAAAACTCGCCTCGATTATATTGAAATGCAAGAATTAATAAGCGTCTGGAAGAAAGATTTAGTGCTATTTTTAATACTTAGAAATTAACAAAAACAAATTTGTAGTTATAATTTTTTCATATTTTAAGAAATACATTATATGATTCTAGTCTCATAGGTGAATAATTTGATTATAGCTTTCAAAATTATCGAATCTCCAAAAATGACTTACTTAATATTACAATCAAATTATAAGGGTTTGTTTAATTTTTCACTTTTTCCTTCTATTAGCTCTCACTCTCCTATGTATATATGTGTTCAAATTTTTAATCGTTCATAAAATATTTTTTTATTCATCCACTCAAGTTCAAATACATTTTTTTGAACTTGTAGTGGATGACACTGAATGTTAATACAGTTTTTTCAAATATTCATTCAGTAATTAAATTTAGTTAATTAATTTTAGTTTTTTTTAGATTTAAGTTGCATATATCTACCAATAGATGGCACCAGATAAACTTAAAAATATTTATAAAGGACTTTCTGCAATAGAGTGAAAAAAAGCAGGAATTGACATTAAAAAAAAAAAAAAATTTTTATATTACTTGTTACAAAATAATTGAATTGTAATAAAATCCAATCAATACACAAATTTAAAGAACATTTTTCAAATACGTGCTCTCACTTTCTGAATCCTCAAATAAAAATATAATTAAATTGTTTTATCGAGTATCGAAAGAGAATATAATCGAAAATTCACTTATTTACATACATCAATTTCATTAAAATTCTTCCAGACTTTACGAAAATTAATTAATAAGTTAATATTTATTGACGATTCCCTTCTGTGCACGGGATATTCTTCACAAAATTAAAGTGTGGATCCTATTCTGTTGTTGTTGTTGTTGTATATCCCTCATGGAAGGAGGGAAGACGGGTGCAGCTTCTGTTCTGATGGAGCGCCCGTAGGTAGAAGTCTGACTTTGACTTTTGTTGTTGTTGTCGTACCCCTCATGGAAGGAGGAAGACGGGTGCAGCCCGTAGGTAGAAGTCTGACTTTGACTTCTGTTCGGTGCAGCTTGTTCTGATGGAGCGTTCGTAGGTAGAAGTCACTTTGACCGTACCCCTCATGGAAGGAGGAAGACGGGTGCAGTTCTGATGGAGCACCCGTAGGTAGAAGTCTGACTTTTGTTGTTGTTGTCGTACCCCTCATGGAAGAAGGGAAAGAGGTGCAGCTTCTGTTCTGATGGAGCGCCCGTAGGTAGAAGTCTCACTTTGACTTTTGTTGAAGCATCCCTCATGGAAGGAGGGAAGAGGGGTGCAGCTTCTGTTGTGATGGAGCACCCGTAAGTAGAAGTCTGACTTTGACTCCGTGACGCTCTTACAGTCACAGGACACCGGGGCCTACGGCTTAAAGTGGATTCCGAACCACTACATACATCCATTGCACCGCCGGGACTCGAACCCGAAACATGCGGCACTGAGCGCCAGAGCGCTAGACACGACCATTCAGGCCCTCCTATTTTTTTTTTTCAATCTATTAAAAATCTAACAGATACGAACTCTTTAAAAATGAAATAATCTGTTGGATTCAGATATGTTGGTTTTCATGACATTGATTTCAAGCTGTTGTTTCTTATCCTGCTTCGTCGACAGCCACATCAATACCAAGAAAACCATCAAGACCATGAACCCGTGTGTTCCCATGGAAAGAGAAAAGGCGGGGGGTAGGGGCGAGTGAAATGTCAGGTTTGAAATTAAACAGCTGTCTACTGGCTCTGGATAAATTTAATATCCGCTCACTGTAACTAGATAATTTAAAATCCATCATGTGTTAACATCCTCATGTTAACATATGAAATCAATCAAAATCATCCAATAACCATCCATCAAATCAAATCGTTTAAAATCATGTTAACTCGGAATATCATGAGTTCCAGAATTATAGAAACACGCTAAGAAAGTAAATACTGCTCATACTGTTTCATCAGTCAAGTCTCAACCGTTTTTCAATTCCTTCTATTACCTCCCACACTCCCTATATATATCTTGTTCAAATTTTCAATCGTTCATAAAATGCTTTTTTATTCATCCGCTCAAGTTCAGATACATTTTTTTAACTTTGTAGTGAATGACACTGGATGTTAATGCACTTTTTCAAATATTAATTCAGTAATTAAATTTATTTAATTAATTTTTTATTTTTTTTTAGATTTAAGTTGCATATATCTACTAATAGATGACGACAGACAAACTTAAAAAAATGAATGGAAATTATTTATAAAGGCCTTTTTGCAACAGAGTGAAAAAAAAAAAAGTAGGAACTGACTTTAAAATTTTTTTTTATATTACTTGTTTTCAGTCTATTTAAAATCTAACAAATATGAACTCTGAAAATGAACTATTCTGTTGGAGTCAGATATATTGGAGTTCATGATATTGATTTCAAGCTGTAAACTAAGTAGTCAAACTAAATAACTGTTATGATTAATTCTAATATCCGCTCACTGTAGCTAGATCATTCTAAAATCCATCATGTGGTAACATCATCATGTTAACTTAGGAAATCAATCAAAATCATCAAATAACCACCAATCAGATCGAATCAAATCGTTTAAAAATCATGTTAACTCGGAATATCAGAGTTCTAGAATTATAGAAGCATGCTAAGAATGTAAATGCCGCAAATGCAGTTTCACCCATCAGGTGTCATCCATTTTTTTCCCTTCTTTTTCATCAGGGTTTTTGGAAAGAATCTGCCATGGCTTGATCGATTACGGTGACGATAGGAGAGTGCGTATGGCTTTCTCGGATGAGCTTGATTCCCGTCAGCTAAATTAAAATGATACTGAAATGCACTTTGAAAAAACGCTCCTTGTCCTAGAGATGATTACATGGGATTCCTTTCTTTTTATAATGAAGTTATTTTTAAAATATCCTCTAAAAAGGGCATTATTTTCTCTTTGCGCTTTGGTAAGGCATAGCAGAATCTCTCCTGAATATCGCTAAAAACAGCCACCGTAAAATAGTAAAGGATAATCCAGATACCTAACCATCGGGAAAAAAATAATAAATAACTGACTTGGTAACAGCATTTCTAAGGAAAACTATAACTAATTCTTGAACAACTTTTTTTAATTTTTCTTTAGGATTTCTATAGATTTGTCGAACAATAAATAATATAATTATAGCTAATATAACTGAAACGAAATATATTAATTTCACATTAAATGTTATTATCATACATTAAATTAAATGATAATAATATTGTTGATAATAAATGTTGTACTATAATACATTGTTTTAAAATTTGATTGACGAAAGAAACTGGTTTGATTTTTGACTTTCAACTGACATAATCGTTTGAAAGTTGGAGCACATATACTATGTTTGAGTTACGGTTAGAGCTTACTATAGTTGAAAATTTCTCCTGTGAGTTCAGGAGAAATGGTCAGTTGACGTACAGGCGCTGATTTTACCTTCACTCTTGTAGGTAGAGAATTGCAGAATCTCTCTTGGATATCGCTAAAAAAATTAACCGTAAAAATGGCAAATGATAAGTCAAATACTTAACCATCGAATAAAATGTAATGAATAACAGGTTAGGTAACTGCATTTCTAAGGGAAAAATTTATAACGAAATCTTACACTACTTTAAATTTTCCTTTTTAGTTTTTCTATACAAATGTCGCATAATAAATAACAATTATATATAATATAATTGAAACAAATGTTTTTAATTTCACATTAACTGTTATTATCATACATTAAATTAAATGATAACAACTTTGGTGACAATAAATATTGCGTTATTATACATTGTTTTGTGATTGACTTCAGAGATTGGCCTGACTTTTGAGTTTCAACTTAGATAATCGTTTGATGGTTGAAACAGATATGCTATGTTTGAGTTACGGTTACAGCTTATTATAGTTGTAACCATGTCTTCTCCTACCCACTGGTTAGAGCGCTCCCTGTTGGTTCAGATGAAATTGTCAGTTGACCTCAGACGGAGAGGAAATATATTTCATGCATCCTGCGCGTAGCCGAGTTTCGGGTTTTTGGCTTAGAAGTGACGTTCTTCCATGAATCTATAATTATTTGCTTTTAAATGCGTTAAATATTGTACGTCTCTAATTATATGTGTGTTAATAAAGCTGTGATTTCTGCAACCTGTGAATCAAAATCTCATTTCAACCACAGCAGTTAAAAACTGGTTGCCCAACCAGCACACTATATTGTTCAATAAGACCATATAAAAACTTTTGCTATTTATTATCAATTTTTTTTTTCCGTTATGATTGACAATTTTATAGCAGGTAATTTTACAAGTTGTTTCTCATCTGAATGATTTTTTGAAACTTATAACTAATAACATGAAAAGAAGAGTAGAAAAAATGAAGAGAAACTCGGCCGTCCGGTTTAAACACTTTTTTTCTTTCTAATGCTGCTGGCAAACACTTAGACAGCTTGATCTTGGATGCCTTAAGGCAAGCGCTGCACAGACGTTACTCACTTTACATTACCCAGGGGGCGCGTGTAACTTAAAGATAAGCCACGGACGCGGAGTAACAATGCCCCCGCAACGCTCTGCGATCATATTAGACCGGGACCTACGGTTTTTTAAAGTGGATTCCGAACCACTACAAACATCCATGGCCCCGCCGAGACTCGAACCGGAAACCTGTGGTACCGAGCGCCAGAGCGCTAGCCACTCGGCCATTCAGGTACCGGTTTAAATATTTGAATATAAATATTTTTGTATTGATTAAACAAAGTTTTAAAAAAAAAAAAGTTCTAAATACTCTTTATAAGCAATGAAAAATTCCTTTGATTTTTCTATTAGATTTTATGCCTGTGACAAAAAGTGTTAAAAGATTCCTCAATTTTTTGTTTTCAAAATAAAGCCTCTAACAGGAAGAATCGAGTTTTCACGAACAAAGCATCTGGGAAGGATTAAATTTTAAGTAAAATATTAAATTTCACTGCAAAACCTGAGCAATTGAAAGCGACGAAAAAGACGTTTGTTTTTTTTTGTCTTGTATTCCTTCTCTCATATAATCAGACAGAATTCAATCTCTGTTTTATTACGAAGTGTAGCAAAAGAATCCGAAATGGAATTTGACACAGATTTTCTTGACTTAAAAACAATAACCAAGGAACTCACAAATAAAACAACAAACGTAGAACCAGTAAAATTCTCTTTACAAAATCATTAAGATCGTCGGAATATCCGATTCCATTCGGCATTAAATTATACTTTCATTTTTGTCTCTGGACGAGAATAGAATTTAGAATTTTTTTTTTTTTTACTTAAATATTACAGATAATTTGAAATGTAAAAATAGAAGTTTTATTTTATAGATATATGAAATTGTGCAATCATTCCACTGTCGTTTATAATCTAAATAAGGCGGTATAATTGGATCTGTAGTATTGTGGGTTGCGCAGCTCTGTATTGTAACTGGGTGTGGTTGGGTTTAATTGTTGAGACCTATGTTAAAGAACTCACAGCTTGCTTGACACACGCACAAACACCACACATAAACATTTATAGACAGATAATTACAGATTCGAGAAATGGCTCCACTTCTAAGCCGAAAATGTAGATACTCAGGTACACTCTGGATGCACAAAAATATACCTCCTCTCGGGTGAGAGTCTCGAAGCCTACTGACCATTTCTTCCGAACGTCCCAGGGGGCACTCTTGTAAAGCGTAAGAGGAAGCACACTTACAGATCTGGGATATTAGTTGCACAATGACAACTCTGAATATGATAGAAAATCCATAGTTACAAAAACAATTGTGTGATAAATATTTGTAGAAATTTTTGAAGCAATTCGCCCCTCTAAAACAAAATTTCATTAAAAAAAACACGTTTATTATAATCAATGATATCAACAAAAAAAACTGACAACATCATACCAATGGGTATACCATATGCCAACATAATTTTTAGGCATTTTTTAGTGTATTTTATTCTTTATATATTTATATACTGTTTTAATAGATGTAGGGGGGGGAGGTTTCGAAAAAATTAATTTTTAGCTTGATTTCTTGCCTACATTTATAACGGAATTGATCTATCTTTGATAAATTAGAACTCCTTCGCTATTTATGATGCTATTGTTTTTTTATTCTGACTTTCCTCACGCATAACCTCCTTAAAAGCTACTTCTAAAAAGTATTTTTATTCTTGAAAAGTGCATAAAAGCAAATCTCCCTATTTTTATCCCTGGTTGATATAGGTTTATAATGTGCACCGGGAAAATATTAAACTTCTTATTTGGGGCGGCTGATCTAAAGTCGGAGTCTTACGGCCAAGAGACAAGCGCTCTGTGTCACAGGTTTTTCAGATCCAAATCTCAGTCATGCCATGAATGGTGGTAGCGATTTAGAATCCATTTCAAACCCTAACTCTCTGTCTAATATGGCTATAGACCATTGAGAGTAGGGGCTGACAGCCTTACCTTGTAAAAAAAAATCTCATATTTTAAATCTTCCAAAAGGCAGATGGCCTTGGTGCTTGCTTGCTCCATGTTTCATTAACATGAGGCAGTTGCGCTGCGATGATGAATTTGTACACTATATTTCTTTTGTGTGTTTTGAATATTGTAAATTCTCAATTCATAAAATATTCTAGAAATTAATCACCATCTTTAAATTAGTAATATAACTGACAAAGAAAGAATTCTTCTTTTTCTGGTAATTAAAAGAACTTTTGAATATTGTGTCATTTTATGTTTCATCTTTTTACCAATAGTACTAACCTTATTTCAACTGATTTGCTATGCACAAAACCTGAAGACAATAGACATGTTTTCCAAGACGAAGTCCGTTTCAGTAAAGTTTGAACAATTCGCATAGCATACTTTAACTACCCTTTTCTCATACAAAATGCGCAGTAGATTTTTATTTAAATGTCTAAGCAACAATTAAATAAAAAATAAGATTAAAACATTATGGCAGACAGTATTTAATAACGCTGAAGAAATTTCATTACTAGAAAATATTGATCCATAAATATATTAAATGGCAAAATTAAAATTTTTGCAAATATTTCGTCACGGACTATAAAACACAAAATTGTTAATCATTCACCTTCATAAAAGATGCTGCAATTCAGTTTCAAAAAAAAGTTTTTTGCCATTTAGAACATTTCAAAAATTTAGTAATTCTTTTTTAGTTCTTCTTTTCTTTTCTCACAAATTTAGTAATTTGGTAATTCTTTTTTTTCTTTAATCCGTAGAGAATTGTATTGCTATAGAAATTAAGGCATGAAACTTTCGTTTCATGAAGCTATAATAAGTTTATATGTGAAATCATTTTCTCTTAAAAATATTGCCATTACAATATTTTAAAAATGAACTTCGAAACTGTCAATGAAGCATAAACTAATTCAAAGGAAAATTATGAAAAATTTATAAAGAATGAAAACCTATTTCACGCATCTTTTCTTCAATAATTTTTTGTAAATATTAATATCATTTTTATCTTCTTATTACGAAAATAAGAAGTTCAAATACTTTTTTATTAAATTTAATTTTTTATTTCAGAAACACATTCGTTCCAATAATCATCCTAGTAATTCTAAAACATATTCTTGTATATATTTGTAAAGTTCTATTTTCGTAATTTTATTTCATTTACAAGCGTTAATTTTACTAACAAAAACAGTACATTTTAGTAAAATTGATTCATTTTTGTATGAAAGAATGTGGCTACAAAAATGATCAGAAATTTACAGAGAATACCATCGGGCATTAGAACACATCAGAGCTATTAAGTATTCAATTACAGCTGAAAGTAGGAATTTTGGCCAATTCCAAAACAGTAAACTATTGGAATTGGTAAGTTTAAAAAAAAGGTTTTGTTCTGTCCTATAAACGTGTTGTATACCCAATCAACTTTCCTTTTTTGTTGTGCTCCTTAACGTATATTGGAATTTGTTTAGCCATTTTTTTTTCAACGCAAATTTAATTCTTTTTTTTTTTTTGTAACCTTCGCCAACTCAATAATTACCTAAGACCTATCAATTATTCACAACGTAGATTGAAGATTCTATTTAGTTTTTATTTGATTTTTGTATTTTCATTCCTATTTGATTCGTGTTCCCATATTTTTTGTTGATCAGTTGTTTCACAATGTGGTTAATAGAATATATTCATTTTTAAGTGATAATAACTTATCTGCGTGGCAATTCTGTTAGGATTTCTTTTAGGATTCTAGTTGGATTTCAATTCCAATTCCATTCTAAACATTCTGGATGCCACACTTTTACGAAATATTTTTCGCACATTAATAAATAAGCGAAATGACAAAATATTGTCTTAAATGTAAATAAAAAAGAAAGATTTAAAAACTTACAACTTGTTACTCAGTATATATTTAGTGAGACAATATAATTTTTTAAATGTCGATAATGTTTCTTTTCTAAAAAAAAGTATACAGTAGGCCTCAAATACCTTTAAATTTATAAAATTAGCTTAAAATTACATAGAAAATTATGAAACAGAATTTGTGATAGGATAAATTCAGTTAGCTATTAGTTTAGAATACGTGTGCTACATCAGAAATTTAATTAATTTTCAGCACATATCTTCACATCAATTGAAATATTTTTCAGTAAAATAAAATATTATAATATTATTTAAATAACATAGTGTTTATAATACCATCTTAAATATAAACCATGTTTAAAGTGTTTATATCACTTTGTAAAATGTGAAACATTTTGCTCATACTTTTAAACTGTCTGAAACCAGCGAGCTGCCAAAGAAAATACCGCGGTGTGGGGAAGCAAAGTATTTCTGACATCTTCTTCTACATTAATGAGATAATTACCTCGACGACACGACATTTAAGCTACAGGATTAAGTTTTCCTGCCAAAATTTGGGAAAATGAGAATTTCAGTTATCTTCTTTTGTTATGTATAGTGAAGAAACCCTCCGAACAAAAATGATGTGGGCTTCAGTTCTTTTTTTCCAAGATTAAAGAAAACACACAAGACGTTTCAAAGTTAATTTTGATAATGTCAAAGTCTCTTTATTTAGGATTCGTTTTATGGAGATGATTAGCTTTGAAAAAGAAATATTAAAAATAAATTAATTTTAATTTAAAATAATGAAATATTTTAAATTTTGTTCTGTTTTTTTTTTTTCAATACTGTTAATAGAATTTATTCATTGGTTAAGTGATAACAATTTATTTACGCGCCAATTCTGTTAGAATTTCGAATGACTAAACATTCCTGGATGCCACCGTTTACGAAATAATTTAGCACATTAATAAATAAGCAAAATGACAAAATATGTATTAAATGTAAGAAAAAAAAAAAAAGAAAGATTTAAGAAACTGTATAACTTGTTACTCAGTATATATTTAGTGAGACAATGTATTTTTAAATTTTGATCACTTGCTATTCAGTATTACTAACAAAAGTATACTTTAAATAGGCCTCAAAAAAATCAAATATTTAAATTTATAAATTAACTTAAAATTACTTTAGAAAATTATGAAAAGAACTTGTGATACTAAAAAATCGGTTACTTATTAGTTTAGAATACGTATGCTACATCAGAAAATAACTAATTTTCAGCATATCTTCACATGAATGGAAATATTTTCAGTAAAATAAATATTATAATATCTTTTTCAATAACATAGTGTTTATAATACCATCTAAATATAAACACGTTTAAAGTGTTATATCCCTTTGTAAAATGAGAAAAATTTTGCTCATACTTTAAACTGTCTCAAAGCAGCGAGCTGTCAAAGAAAATACCGTGGTGTGGGCAGCAAAGTGTTTCTGACATCTTCTTCCACATTAATGAGATAATTACCTCGACGACACCGACTTTAACTTGCGGGATTAAGTTTTCCTGACAAAATTTAGGGAAATTTAGGAATCTATTATCTTTTTTAATGAAGAAACCTCCGAACAAAAATAGATGTTGGCTTAAGATTTTTTTCCCAAGATTAAAAGAAAACACACAAGGCGTTTCAAAGTTAATTTTGATAATGTCAAAGTCTCGTTATTTAGGATTCGTTTTTGTGGAGATGATTAGATTTGAAAAGAAATATTAAAAATAAATTAATTTTTATTTAAAATAACGAAATGTGTTTTTTTTATTCTATGTTTATTCTTATCATATATTATTATATATCTAAATACAATAAAAAAATAATTTAAATTATTAATTTAAATAAAATTATTCTTGAATAATTTTTTGTAAACCCTGTATTACAAATTGAAAATATATTCTTTAAATAAAAAAATTAATTCAATTTAACTAATAATTGAATGCTATTCGTTACATCCATGCATTAAAAATTAAAAACATTCAGGTCTGTTATTTATCCCCTGTGACTTCTTATAAACATTTGAACAATATGTTGAAAATATATAAGCATAACCAAAATGATTTTAAAAAAATTAGATTTTTCTAAAGTACGAACCCTTTTTTTTTTTAATCACCCCCATGTCAAGAGGCTGGTTCGAATGTTCTGGTGGAGTCAGTATTTTAAAAAAAAATGAGAGATTCGATAACGGTCTCCGTCTAACCCTCAGAGTCCTGCAGTGCGGGATGGACGTACCATGAGTAGTATACTCGTGGATGAAGGTAAAAGGCAAAAATATGAATTGGCTCCGTGTTGCTAAAGAAGGGGGCCATGCCTTCCGGCAGCACTTTTAGAGGAACTACCCCGCATGCTTGTATCGTACGAGAGAAAAACCTGGAAAACTCCCACCACGTAGCCCGACTACAGAGGCAAGATGCTGAACATCACAAACGACATCGAGACTCCTTGTTTTTGAAACAGTGTCTACAACAATGCCGTCGGTGGGTTCAACCTCCTTCCTAACGCTCACCAGTGGCGCACGTTACCACTGAGCCACGAGTATGATTACGAGTACTCGTATAGCCACGAGTACGAGTATGAATTATCGATAACAGTTGTAATAGAATGCATCGGATGCGCCATCTATAATTATAGATTTATCTATAATCTATATTCGAATCTATAATTATAAATTCTTGGAAAAATTTCACTTTCAAGCGGAAAACTCGAAACTCGGATACGTGCAGGGTGCGCGACATCTACTTCTTCTCACGGTGAAGTCTGTAGGCGAACTAATGCGTCGCTCTAAATATATTTTCTGTAGGGATGAAATATTATAAACTAAACGTTTATCAACGAGACAGCAGTTGAGCTGTACTTCCACTCAGTTGAGAGTCTCGAAGCATAGAGACCATTTCTCCTGAACTCCAAATAGAAAGTTCTTGCTAGTGTGTAGGAGGAAGCACGGTTGCAAACTTATTTCTGAGTGGCAAGGTTAGTTTACTTCACGTTGAAGGAAACGAAATATACGTCGTGATCGGATACGTGCAGGGTGCGCGACATCTACTTCTTCTCACGGTGAAGTCTGTAGGCGAACTAATGCGTCGCTCTAAATATATTTTCTGTAGGGATGAAATATTATAAACTAAACGTTTATCAACGAGACAGCAGTTGAGCTGTACTTCCACTCAGTTGAGAGTCTCGAAGCATAGAGACCATTTCTCCTGAACGCCAAAGGGAGAAAGTTCTTGCTAGTGTGTAGGAGGAAGCACGGTTGCAAACTTATTTCTGAGTGCCAAGGTTAGTTTACTTCACGTTGAAGGAAACGAAATAAACCAGAGCGATATGCGCTTAAAGATATATTGATTTCATTCATAGTATATACACAAGCGTTTCTGATTCGACTTCGCTTACCAGGTTTCAAACCAGGCTACCTTAGATCTTAAACCCAATTGAAAATGCCACAACCAGATCTCATCAGACTCAGAGCAATATCTTAAAACAGTTTAAAAATTATAGCCATTCCTAGTTCCCCAATTTTTGTTACATCAAGCTAAATAATCTAATACACCACAAATAATATTTTTTTTAATTTCTTACAAACAGTTTTAAAATTAAATTTTTTTTTTTTATTATAACATAAGGATGCATTCCACTGGCTATTACTTCTTTTGTACAAAAAAATTTCAAATATTGATTCTTCCAAAATACGGCGTTAGATAATTTAGTTTTTTGGTTTGTAATTCTGAAATATGTGTCTTTGCAAAAATGTGTGACTTCATTGCACTTTAGGGGAAAAAAAGGGGAAAATTGTAGGTATATTTCAACTTGATGACGTCGTAAACATGGTTATAAAAACAGTCTTACGAGAATATTGCGTCTGGTTTTCAATTCCATAGGGAAATCAATTCAATGCTGGGGAATTTTAAAACTAATAATGGCGCTAGGATATTTTTAAATCAGTGCTACGGGTTTAAATCCTGTTAAGATTAATGACTTAAAAATAACTCAATATCCTTTTGTCTGTACTGGTAAATAATTTAAATAATTCGTTATCGTAGCCCCAAAAGATTTATTATATATTATGTCTGGTACTGAAACATCTGAATCTTTATTTTTATTTAAAAAAAAACATTTATAATTATGAAAACCACTTGCATTATGCTTCTCAAAATATTTAAATTGATTTCAGAATTTAATTTCTAGTGTCTCATATATATATATATTTTCTTGTAATTAATATTAATAACTTTTGTGATAGCATGCTAGCATTTTATTTCCTTAAGTCAATAATGATGAATTATCAGATTGAGTATATTCTTGAAATTATGCATTCAGTGATGTCAACATTTTATTAAAAGATTGTTTAAAATATGGCATATTTCGTGAACATATTCTTATAAAATCAACTATTTTAGAATTTATAAGCCCTACTCGTGACTCAGTGGTGATGCGAGTCATTAGTAAACATTAGGGTTGAGGTTCAATACACTGGTCACTTTGTTGATACGATACGCAAATGCGGGGTAGTTCCTCCCAAAATTCTCCCTGAAAGCATTGCCTTCTTTCTTCAGCTGCGAGGAGCCAAGTCACCTACTTCTACCTACGGGTGCTCCATCACAACAGAAGCTGCCTCCCTTTGCCTCCATCCATGAGTAGATTACTTATGGGATGCCCATCCTACACTACCGGATATTGAGGATTAGTCACAACAACAACAGAATTTATCAATCGAGAAGTAAAATTTTGTTAATTTTCCTTTAAAAAAGCGAGACATTTTCCATGCGAGAAATTTGTAAATTTTTCTTGTCAGATCATATAGTTGTATAACTTATGAATAAATAAATATGTGTTGTTTAAGAAGGATTTCAAAGATAATAAGGTGGTCAGAAATCTTATTAGGTATTTCAAATTAAATTAATTCTATTAATTTCACCGTTTCATTTTCTATCAATTTTATTTTAAAAGAAATTATTTTACAAATGCCTGATATTCTTTTGCACTTTAAAACTTTTTTTTTTTCTTATCCCATTTGGCAGACAGCAACATCCAAACCAAGTCCATGAATCCGTGTGGTCTCATGGAAGAGGAGAAAAGGGGGACAGCTTCTGTTGTGATGTAGGTAACGCCAGTAGGTAGAAGTCTGACTTGTCACCGTGACGCTAAAGAAAGAGAGCAGTGTCTTCATGGAGGGCTTTAGGGGAGAACTACCCCGCATTTTCTCATCGTTTGGGAGTAAACCCGGAAAAAATCCCTCCAGGTAGTCCAACGAATGAGGCAATATGCTGATACTACAAATGCCATCGAGTCTCCTCGTTTTTGGAAATAGTATCTACAGCAAAGCCGCCGGTGGATTGAACCTCAGCCCTAATGCTCACCAGTGGAGCACGTTGGCACTAAAGGAAATTATTTAAAAAATGTCTGATATTATTTTTTATACTTTGAAACTTAATGCAAGAAGTTTAAAAACACTAATCTATATTTTATCGAGTCTGTTTCTGAAAACAAACACAAGGCAGAGACGGTTTGATAATATTAATTCAACAGATGAGAAAAAATTAAAAATAACCTTTTTTTAATTTGAAACTAAAATATTAATCAAACTTTCGCTGCAGATTAGAAAAACTCAATTCATATTTTATGCTGAAAAGTAACGACAAGTGAATAGAGTAACGTGGATTTCATTTTCTTGATGGAGTATCGATAGCATTATTCATCGATATAGAAAACTGTAATCAAATTCCCTTTTTGAAAACATTCAGAAAAAAAACCGTTTTTTGTTATAATTTTTTTCTTTTTATTATGGATCAATAAGATAAAAGTTACGAAAGACTTTCAGAATATTTTTAATAAAGTAAAATGATCAAAAAAATAGTTAACTGTATTTTAATATTTGTTTTTGGTTTTAGTTTAACAAAATTTAAAAGCCATTACTGTAACATATGAGTAAAAGTTAGGGCCAGATATGCGTGTGGTCTTGATTCAGTGTTGTTTCATTGTAGAAACTGAATTATTATTTGTTAAATAATAATGTATGAATGTTTAGCTGACATATCTATTAAAATTGCAAAGACAGCACTTCACAACTACAACACACAATTATACAACAAATATTTAAAAGATTACCCTTGGAGTTTAAATTGACTACAAGCAAATAATATAAAAAAAAAATAAAAAAAAAATTTAAAGTCAATTTCTACTTTTTTTTTCACTATATTGCAGAAAGACCTTTATAAATAATTGTCATTCATTTTTTTAAGTTTATCTTTCGCCATCTATTGGTAGGATACATGCAACTTAAATCTAAAAAAAAAAAATTTAAAATGAATGAATTAAATATAATGAATGAATTAATATTTGAAAAACTGTATTAATATTCAGTGTCCTCCACTACCAGTTCAAAAAAATGTATTTGAACTTGAGCTGGAGGAATAAAAAGTATTTTATGAACGATTGAAAATTTGAACAAGCTATATACAAGGGAGAGTGGAGCTAATAGAAAATTGAAAATGACATCTGAAATAGTTGCTATTATGCACTACAAAAACTATTAAGATCATCTTACCTAAACAGAAAGTTAAATATTCTTGTATACAGAGTCCTTATCAGGCCAATCTACAACAAAATAAATTAAAGAAAAGAAAAAGATTGAAATAGAACAAATTATGACTTTTTCAAAATTTCATTTGCCACCCTATATAAATAGAGGCATCCACTTTTAGCTTCCTTGGGTGCCATTTGAAATGGAAATTCTATCTCGGAACTTACATAAAATGTTATCCAACTTATCGATAATGCTTAATCAAAAAAGAAAAATGGAACAATTTAAAATATTTACAGACAACAGGACACACGAAACAGTTAAAACATAATAATCTTTGATTTCTTTCTAAAAAAAAACTTTTAAGACCTGTAGCAAGATCGAGAAGTTTTAATCAGTGAAGTAAGAAATAACTCATGTAGCAAATTAAAATAGGAAATGATTCGATATTTAAATTAAATGATTTTTAAAATTTCATTCATTTATAACAAATAGCATTTTAGAATTTATCAGTCCGAGTGGCAATGTATATTAGTCCGGCTAGTTATTTATAAGCATTAGTTTTTTTTTGGCGACTGAGTTATTTCAGTTAGAAATAACTCAGAAAATAAAACGGTCATCTTGGAACACGTTAGGCTAAACAGACTTTGATTCATTTTAAAGAAATAAAAGATTCGGAACCACTACAAACATGCCATGGCACCTGGTGAGCTCGAACCCGAAACCTGTGATACCAAGCGTTCGTTAGCTACTTGACCACCTGCTGGGGAGCGGATTTTTCTCCCATCGACCACTCTTCGTTGCTTCCTTAGACACTGTTTCAAAAACGAAGGAGTCTAATCAATGATGTTTGGGATGTTCATCACCTTGCGTCGTTACCCGGTGGAGTTTTCCGGATTTCTCCCATACGATACGTAAATGTGCGGGGTAGTTCCCCTGAAAGTCCTATCGTGAGCACTGCTCTCCTTCTTCAGCGTCACGAAGCCAAATCAGACTTCTACCTACAGGTGCTCCATCACAACAGAAGCTCCCCCTTCCCTCCTTCCATGAGATGACACGGGTTCTTGGACTTGGTCTAGATGTTGCTGTCTACCAAGTGGGATAAAAACAACAACAAAAGTTTGGGAAAAACATAATCAGCATATACAAATCTTAATATATTAAGGAAATTTAAGATTTTCATGCCTGACTACATGGGGTCTAAGAATTGGAATGCCTGATTTAAATCATTATTACTTTAAAAAATTTTTACCTTGGCCAGGCAGTTAAAAATCCTGTACTCTTTTCACAGCATGGAAATAAAAAAATTAAACTGCTACAGTTACAGAAAGCAACATCATATTCTTAATGGAAATTTTAAACCAGCGGATTTAGGACTTTTAGATATTCTTTTGGATTTTGGAACCTCTCCAAAGATTGTTTACTTGTTTATGCAGCAGAAGAATTTCTATTTTATTTTTACTTTAAAAAGCTTTATAGGAAAAGAAGAAGTTTTTTTTTTCGAACCACAACGCTGAAAACTTTTACATATGCGACACATATATTTGATATTTATATATTTCAGATTATGGAAATGACTGAAACTTCAAAAATAAGGACGAAACAAATTGCTGTTTGTAGTAAATGTATTCTTTTCTGAGAAAATTAAATAAATATATATCGACAAAAAAAAAAAACCTTTTTGGAAAAAAATTTATTGTAAACAACTTTATTAAAATGTTTTATAAGAGATAATAAAATGTTTTATAAGAGATGATTCATCTGCCTATTTTCTTCGAAAAGGGATTTCTTAAAATTAACGAATTTTTTGTCTTTAGAAATAATAATAATTAATATTTTAATAATAATATAGATGAACGAAACAGCGCTCTGGCGTTAAATGTACAGGTATCGGGTTCAAATCCCGACTTTGCCCATGGGTGTTTGTAGTGGTTTATTGTAAACAACTTTAAACTGTAAAAGTCCTAATAATAAAAATGTGGGGGCATTGTTAACCGCGATCCGTGGCTGTCTATTTTTTCACGCGCCTCCCTTTTTAAATCGGTGCATTTGGCTTAAAAGATAACGAATTTTTTTGTCTTTAGAAATAATAATAATTAATATTTTAATAAAATAATAATAATAATAAAGGGTTTTGTTCTATTTTTCAAAACTTTCAAATAATAAAAAATAATTTGAAAATGTCTGATTCTTCAAGAAATGGAACGAAGCAACTTGCTGTTTGTTGTCAGTACATTTCTGAGAAAATTAAATAAGTATGCAGACAAAATAATACTTTTTTTGTACATAAATTTATTGAAAACAATTTTCTTTATTAAAACTGTAGTGTTGTGGGTTGATCAGCTGGATTGTAGCTGGGTGTGGGGTGGGGGAACTGAGGTGGGGTCACACACAAGAGGTTGAGACTTGAGATACAGGTTTGAGAACTCGCAGTTTTATTGACACTGCGCACAGACATCACACACATACAATTAGAGAAGTGCAATATTTAACGTATTTAAAGACAGATAATTATAAATTTGTGGAAGGGTTACACTTCTAATCCGAAAATTCAATAGGTTTGCCAGGTTTGCGCGGGATGCGCTGAATGTACTAACTGTGAGAGTCTGTAGGCCAACTACTGCTCAGGGTTGCGTTAAATATATTTCCTCTCGGGGTGAGAGACTGTAAACTAAGCGTTTCTCAATAGAAGCGCGTGATTGCGCTGCACTAAATGTTTATCAGCAACAGCGACGGTTGCACTGTTGGATGAGAGTTCTACTGACCATTTCTCTTGAACACCACAAAGGGCGCTATTGCAGTACTTGGAGGAAACATGGTTATAAAGCTTAATAATGAAACGTTTAATAAAAGAGGTAATTCATCTGTCTATTTTGTTTTGTAAGAAATTTATTTAAAAAAATTTAAGTAATCTTTAGAAATAATAATTTATTGATTTTCCTTTTTTTCTATTTTTCAAAATATTCAAATATATAAAAAAAAAAAAATTTTTTACAAAATTAATAGTCTATTCATATATTCATATTAAAAACATACCATTTATTTCCCTTTTTTTTCATTTCAAAATTTAAACTTTCGCCACTCTTTTGTAAGTAATTTTATATAATTCAGCAATTATAATGAAATAATTCCGAATTATAGAATCGCCTAGTATTATTTCTACATTTGTAAGGAAGTGTGAAAAAAGTATTATTTACTTCAATCAAACGCATTCTCCTATGGTCTTTTAAATATACTATTATTCAAAATTTTCATTTAATTTCTCTTATAATGTGTTAATTAAATTATGCTTATAAATTTTCGAAGCAGGCATATATAAACGAAAATAATATTACATTATTTATTTTGAGTTCGGACGGGACTTTTAAAAATCAACGTTTAACTGA
The DNA here is from genome assembly GCA_021605095.1 of Caerostris extrusa. NCBI lineage: Eukaryota > Metazoa > Arthropoda > Arachnida > Araneae > Araneidae > Caerostris > Caerostris extrusa. The sequence continues at coordinate 38,732 of BPLR01018617.1, forward strand.
AAAGCCATATATGTTAAAAATAACTGTATTCAACTGTTTTGAATTTTAAACATCAGAAATATAAAATAAGAACTGTTGTTTACTTTATTTTGAGGGTTTGCTTTTAAATCTTATTCTATCTCAAAACACTGTAAACGGTGTATTTCGTTTGCATTTGCACATCTTACGAAATGAAAATAAATTACATTTTTGTCGTTTCGAACCGCAAAAACCATCTCGACATTATATAACTTACGAAAGAATTTCGAAATAACGATATTACACCCACGTTTTCGATTTACATTTTATATCGGAGCACCGTGTATATGTATATATATATATATTTCTTCTTGTATATTCGAAGAAATAAACGAAAATCTAATGCAGTTTCCGGAGAAAAACAAAATTGGAAAAAGATATTGGAAACGTGAGTTATGCGAAAATGAAATAAGATATGCAGAATAGATGCGGGTGATATTTTACGCTACAGAGTGAATAACGGGGTTCGAAGATTTCTGTAGGCTCGTAATAACTTTTCAAAAACAGATTTAAATCGGTCACTATTAAACTAAATGAGACCAAAACTTATGATGATTTAAAATATCACTGTGGCGCTATGAATATGACTCAATTAATGGTACAGTTGCATTTTTTATTGAAAAAAACTAAATCATTTCTAATCTTTTAAAAAAGAGGGCGTTATCGTTGTTCTTAAATCTTTATTTTCTTATTCTTTATTTAATTAAATCAGAAATTAATTTAACTCCTGGTTATTTAACCTCCAGGGATTGAATTTAATAACTATTCCATATTTTCCAAGTCATTAGAATTTCATTATGACAAAATACCACAGGCTTCAGATTCGAATCCTGCCAAGGGATGGATGGATAGCCCAAAGTGTACAAAAGATGAACGTAGAGCGGCAAACAAAACCAAAACTAAATGGCAAATTACGAAACCAAAATGCAAACTACATGACAAACAACGTGACCAAAACTACATGTCAAACTTTGTGACCAAAGCTACATGACCAAAATCAAAACAACATGCAAAAAAAAAAACAACATGGCCAAAACCAAAACTACATGACCAAAAAAACTACATGGCCAAAACCAAAACTACATAACCAAAACCAAAACTACATGGCCAAAACCGAAACTACATGACAAGCTACATGCCCGAAACCAAAATTACATGACAAACTACGTGAACAAAACCAAAACTGCATGTCAAACTACGTGACAAAAGCCGAAACTATATGGCAAAATGAGAAATCATTTTATCTATAAATCATATTCGTTGATAATACAAGGTGTTCTGACAATGCTGCATAAAGTGTATAGGGGGAGAATCTACACTCGACTAGTAAACCACGCTTCTACATTGCATAGTTTTGCAAGAAAAACTACTTTGCAAGAAAAACGCGAAAGAAAAAGTATAATGTAGAAACATTAAAACGTAGGAGAAACAAAAATAATTAATAAAATAAGAAAAAAATGCCCTAGTTTACTGAAAAGGAACACTTCAGATAAATGAGGAAAATTGTATTGATCGAAAATGTCGGCAATCACCATCATCAGATGTTTCCCACGGAGACATCTGAAGAAATTAATATATCAAACTCCACCTACTACGGAAAGAACTTACACTCAAGAGCCAAAACATTATGACCACCTGTCAATAACGAGTTGGCCCACCTTTGGCGCGCAACACAGTTTCAACCCGAATTGGCATGGATTAATACCACCACTTTATACCAGTTAAATACCACTTCCACCTGATCACTTGCCTTACACGTCCTCCAGGCGAGTTCATTGCAAAATGTAGGAGTGGTCATAATGTTTTGGCTCTTGAGTGTAGTTGTCGGTCTGCATGTCGTCTTCATTTTTCTGGTCAGAAGGCTGATGGATCGTATCTAATTAGCCACTGTACATGCCTTAATTTGAACAGTAGCATACACTCCTCAATCAATTTGAGTATCTTCCTATATAAATAACTTGTCATGTGCAACTATCGCCATTCCAGTTTTTTTAATATCTCATTTTCTATACACCGAATGTGACTTCCTAGTTTTTCTTTGGCAATTTTTTTTCGAAAACTATGCACTTCTGCAACTGTTATGTACTCCGAACTTATTTATGCGGTATTATTCGAATTCCCTGTATAATCAGGGACGTTCAATTTTGTTTTCCTAAGTTACATTTGAGAGGAATGACCACTCATCAAATATAAAATTTGAAAGTAAAACAAAAATGTTAACAAATAAGAAATAATACTTAGCAGCTATCATCATTGGCGCAAAAGCCTCGTGATGGGCCAAGGCCGTCTGCCTGACGGCGGATTTCGAGACAGGAGATGTTTTCGTTTTTACGCGGCATGGTTGTCAGCCCTACGATAACATTAGACCGGGACCTACGGTTTAAAGTGTATTCCGAACAACTACAAACATCCATGACACCTCCGGAACTCGAGCCCTAAACCTGTGTCACCGAACGCCAGAGCGCTAGTTACTATGCCATTAGTTCCCATATAACAATTACCACTATTCCAAATTGGCTTATATAATAGCTAACTTGACAAATGAAATTTCGGAGTTCTAAAATTTGTATAAGAGAATTTAGAAACTATACTAAGTTAACAGCAATAAATAGGTAATGATAATAAAGAAGTAATCTGATTTTATAATTTCTAATAATTAATTTCGTTAATTTTTTAATTTAAAAATAGCAGGAAGAAAAGAGGCAAATATTATAATTAAATCATCAGATTAAATATATTTAATGTTATAATGAAATAAATAAAATTATAAATAAAATATGAATATTAATCAAGCGCATGCACATTTATACATTGGTTTCCAAAAAATTAAGAAAAGGCAAAAAAAAATTGTAATTGAACTACCAAAAATAAGCACATTTTCATAAAAATCACGCAGTATGGGAAAAAATACTGTAACTTCAGTATAGGATATGCAAGCGTCTACAAATAGTAAATATATTGTAAATTTCGAGATAGCCATGTTTTCAATATCAGTAATCGATATTTATTATCTTAAAAACTACAATATTGATCTGTTGGGGGAATAGAAGAAGTCCCGAGTTAAACCTCAATAGCAAAATAGCTTAATGTGAACCCATTTGTAATTAATAGACTTAGGAATGCATTTCTAAGGATCAACTTGAGAAGCTGAACTGCCACACTAACTTCTTCAAACCATCTCTTGTAGCAGCAACTGGAAGGTTGCGATCCAGATCAGGGCGAAGACTTCCAGCATTGTGTGTACCCCTCACACCACAACATCAAAATGAAATAGTAAATAAGGCACGTATAAATGTCTATTGGAGAAACGGTTAATGGATGTTTGTTTGCAAAGTGAACTCAGGAAGATTGTGTGTGGATTGTGTGAGATGAATCATTATTATCCCAATCATATCCATGAAAAAGACATTTGGTGGATCACATGTACGTACATCTATGGTTGGGTGCACTAACTTGCATATCATCCCAAGAGACACCGTTGCTAGTCTACTCAATTATATAGAAAAGACATTCTTATTCAAATTGTTTGTTCCTATGAAAGAGCAATTGGTATCTACTTCATCCTACAAAATGATAATATTAGACTAGATTGGTGGATAATTACTTTCGTTAGAGTCTATTGTGTATGCAATAAATGAACCTTGTTTGAGCATGTCTAGAATGCTGGAATCGTATTTCTAAACTTAACACAACTGAAACTCGTCAGAGTTTCCGAACTGTCTTAGCAATGACAACTAAGTTAATACTGTAGCAGTTTTTCCACGAGAAAAGATATAACATTTCTGTTACCAGGATAAAGGAATGTATATTCTTTAACGATTACCTAATAACAACCACTCACTGAAATCTGACATCAGATAAGCAGTATCGTGGATAGTTATATTACATACAGTTAGTGTTACTTTCAATGAGAATAATCTGTCACTCAATCTCGCAGCATATAATCTGTGTCATGGATAACGATACATCATGAAATTAGCGATTATCTGTTACACTTTTACAGGTCAAAACAATTACAGAGGGGATATGGATTACGTCATGAGTTGCTTCACCGTGGTAGGGGGTATTCCATGCGCTGAAGAAGTGTCCACTCCAATGAGAAGCGAGGGCAGCTGATTCCCCCCTTTCTTTACGGATTTTCTTAAGGGGAGGTTTTTGGTGAAAAAAAACTTCTTCGACGAGTCGACAAGAAGTGTTTTTTTCATTGAACAGGAACAGATATTCCGCTTGTTTACCAAGTGAGCTCCTTGCCGTTTCGTGTATCACAGTATTACATGTATGTGTTTCTGCAAAACAATGCATGTAATATTACTATATACATACTATATGCATAATTTTTGCATATTACATGCATGTGCTGTAAAACACATGAATGCATACAATCCACGATACTGCTTATCTGCTGTCAGATTTGAGTGATAAGTTGTTATTATGCACTTGTTAAAGAATATACAGCTTTTTCTCCTAGGAACATAAATGCTATATCTCATCTCTCGTGGGAAAAGTGTTATAATACTTATTACAGTAAAAAGAATAAAAAATGTCAGTATTATTCAAACTTTTTTCCTTCCACTTACCCATGCCATATTAAACGAAAACTTTTATTTAACACATCGATGCATTTTTCATATCAAATCAGTTTTATATCATTTTTAAACTCTTGCGAAATTCTTCTCGCTGCAACCAGAATGAGTGACGTGGCTCGGATATCAGACATCAAACCTCCGGCAAGTGGGCAATTTTCTTTTCAACCCGTAATGGACAGGTTCGTAACAGAACGGTGTCAGATCCATTACACGTAAATGCTTACCGCATCTCCAGCAAGGAACGTCAATTTCGCATTACATACCTTCCAATCACCTGCCACCCATAAGAACATCGGAACACCAGTAACAGGAGCATTATCCTGGGGAAGAATCCAGTTTCGAAATGTTTTACACTATGCATTTGTCCATCAAATTTCAAATAACGAACAGTTATTTTGGTAAGCGACAAGAGATAGGGGGAGGTTTTCTTTATTTTTCAAAATATATTCGCAAAGCAAGTACTGCTTGAAAACTTTATAAAATGTTGTGTAAAAAAATAAGACTGGTAATATTTTTATACAATCTTAAGTTTTCTGCATTCAAAACTGTAAATGATTCTTTTTAATATTATAACTGTACATCGTAGTTCTTAAGTGCATTTAAGATATGTAATGTGTATGTAATATAAGTTATGTAATGTAAAATGCATAGTGTTTCGAAGAATACGGTAAATAACTATTAATTTACAGAACTTTTGAAATGGATTAAAAGAAAGGGTTTTCATTCATGCTCATCTTAAGTAAAAAGAAAGTAAATTCTCTTGTCAAATTTTAATGCGCGTTACGCTTTTTAAGGGGCCTGATAGTCGAATGACCAACACTCTGTCCCTCGATATCACAGGGTTCGAGTTCCGGCGGTCCCATGGATCTTTGTAGTGGTTCGAATCCACTTTTAAACAGTAGGTGCTGGTATTTAGAGACTGTACAGCATTTGAAGTAGGGCTGACTAGACCTACCCCTGTAAAAGAAAACTCCTGTCTAGAAGTCTGAGTCCAGGAGACAGACGGCCTTGGCCTACCACGGCTGCTGCGCCAAAGAAGAAGAAGAAAAATTACGTGTTCGAATTTCATACTTATATAACATTTCAGAAAGAAATAGGAGAGTAGAAAGCCATAAATCGCAATTCGTAAAAATTAAACCATCTCTTCAAAGATTAATTCGATGAGGTTTTATTTATGCACATTAGCTTATAAAATAAGTCCTAATATCAAATTAAAATATGTATTTCACTTTCAATTTTCATACATGATAGATTGTTATAATGCACTCGTTAAAGAATATACATTTATTTTACCTGGGAACAGAAATGCTATATCTCCTCCCGTGAGGAAAATGCTGCAATACTTATTACAGTAAAAAGAATAAAAACAAGGTCAGTATTATTCAAACTTTTTTCTTTCCACTTACCAATGTCATATTAAATGAAAACTTTTATTTAACATGTCAATGCATTTTACGTATCAAATCAGTTTTATATCCATTTTAAACTCTTGCGAAATTCTTCTCGCTGCAACCAGAGTGAGTGACGTGGCTCGCATATCAGACATCAAACCTCCGGCAAGTGGGCAATTTTCTTTTCAACTTGTAATGGACAGGTTCGTAACAGAACGGTGTCAGATCCATTACACATGAATGTTTACCGCATATCTTGCGAGGAACGTCAATTTCGCATTACATACCTTCAAATTACCTGCCACCCGTAAGCACGTCTGAACGCCGGTAACAGGAGCATTATCTTGGGGAAGAATTCCGCTTTGAAATGCTTCACACCATGCATTTGTCCATCAAATTTCAAACAACAAACGGTTATTTTGAAAAGCGCAAGAGATAGGGGGAGGTTTTCTTTTATTTTTCAAAATATATTCGCTAACCAAGTACTGCTTGAAAACTTAATAAATATTGCGTAAGGAAAATAAGTCTGATAATATATTTTTACGATCTTAAGTTTGCTATAATCAAAACTGTAAAAGATTCTATTTGAAATTATAATTGTACATCCTAGTACCTAAGTGCATTTACAATCGTAATGTAATATTTTATAAATAGTACTTTGAAGATTTTGTTTTTATTCATGCACATCTTAGGTAAAAAGAAAGTAAATTCTATTCTCAAATTTTAATACGTGTTACGAATTCAAGGGTCCTGATGGACGAATGACCAACGCTCTGGCACTCGGGCCCACAGGTTACGGATTCGAGTCCCAGCAGTGCCATAGATGTGTGTAGTGATTCGGAATCCACTTTAAGCAGTTTGTCCCTGTTTAATATGACTGTATAGCATTTGACGTAGGGCTGACAAACCTACCCCTTAATAAGAAAACATCTCCTGTCTAGAAGTTTGCCAGGAGGCAGACATCCTTGGCCTACCACGGGGGCTGTTGCGCCAATGAAGAAGAATAAAAGTTCCGTGTTCGAATTTCATACTTATGTGATATTTCAGAAAGAAATAGGAGAGTAGAAAGTCATAAATCCTAATACGTAAAGATTAATTCAACGCTTCAAAGATTAATTCGATGAGGTTTTATTTATACACATTAGCTTATAAAGTAAATCCTAATATCAAATTATAATAAGTGTTTCACGTTCAATTTTCATACATGATATATTGTTATTTTGCACTGGTTAAAGAATATACATTACTTTCCCCTGGGAACAGAAATGCTATATCTCTTCTCGTGGAAAGAATGCTGCAATACTTATTACAGTAAAAAGAATAATAAATATCACTATCATTCAAATTTTTTTCTTTCAACTTACCAATGTCATATTAAACGAAAACTTTTATTTAAAACATCAATGCATTTTCATATCAAATCAGTTTTATATCCATTTTTTAAACTATGACGAAATTCTTCTCGCTGCAACCAAAATGACGTGGCTCGAATATCAGACACCAAACCTCCGCAAGTCGGCAATTTTCTTTTCAACTCGTAATGGACAGCTTCGTAACAAAACGGTGTCAGATCCATTACACATACATGTTTACTGGTATCTCTTTCAAGGAACGTCAATTTCGCATTACATAACTTCAAATTACCTGCCATCGGAACAACAGTAACAGGAGCATTATCTTGGGGAAGAATCCCCTTTCGAAATGCTTCACACTGTGTATTTGTCCATCAAATTTCAAATAACGGAATAGTTATTTTGAAAAGCGACAAAAGATAGGGGAGGTTTTCTTTTATTTTTCAAAATATATTCGCAAGGCAAGTACTGCTTGAAAACTGAATAAATATTGCGTAAGGAAAATAAGAATCATAATATATATATTTTTTACAATCTTAAGTTTGCTATAATCAAAACTGTAAATAATTATATTTAATATTATAACCGTACATCGTAGTTCTTAAGTACATTTAAAATCATAATGTAATATTTTATTTATTGAAGAATGCGGTAACTAAATATTAATTTACAGAACTTCAAAATTGGATTAAAAGTGAGGGTTTTTATACATGCACATCTTAGGTAAAAAAAAAATTCTATTCTCAAATTTTCATACGTTACGTATTCAAGGGGCCTGATGGTCAAGTGACAACCGCTCTTCCGTTCGGTGCCACAGGTAACGGGTTCGATTACCGGCGGTTCCATGGATGTTTGTAACGGTTAACTTTGCTTATAATTTTACTTTAGAGCGTTCGGCAGACAACCCCATCCGGTAAAAAGACATCTCCTGTCTCTAAAACTACCAATAGGCAGACAGCGTTTGCCCACCATGGGGCTATAGCGCCAATGAATTTTTTTTAGTTTCGGGCTTGTCGCTCTACAGTCATTTTGTGCTCATTTTTGGCTAATTTGACCAGGGCCTACAGTTTAACGTGGATTTCGAATCACTTACAAACATTCATACCTCCGCCACGATTCAAACTTGAAGCCCGTGGATCCAAAGACCAGAGCACCAGGCAATTAACCGTCAGGCCGCTCTGCCAAGGAAGAAGAATTACCTTCATATTTCATACTTATGTGACACCGCAGAAAGAAATAGGAGAATAGAAAGTCATAAATCGCGATTCGCAAAGATTATTTCACCGCTTCAAAATTCAATTTTTTTTTTTTCTTTCCACTTACCTATATCATATTAAACAAAAACTTTTATTTAACACTTCAGTGCATTTTTCATATCAAATCACTTTTATATCCATTTTAAACTCTTACGAAATTCTTCTCGCTGCAACCAAAATGAGTGACGTGACTCCAATATCAGACATGAAACCTCCGCAACTTGGCAATTTTCGTTTCAACCGGTAATGGACAGGTTGGTAACGAAACGGTGTCAGATCCATTACACATGAATGTTTACGGTATCTCTTGCAAGGAACGTCAATTTCGCACTACATAACCTCGAAGAATCCCGTCTCGAAATGCTTCACACCATGCATTTGTCCATCAAATTTCAAATAACGAACAGTTATTTTGAAAAGCGACAAGAGATAGGGAGGTTTTCTTTTTTATTTTTTAAAATATATTCGCAAAGCAAGTACTGCTTCTAAACTTAATAAAATATTGTGTAAGAAAAATAATCCTGATAATATTTTTTTTTACAGTTTTAAGTTCGCTATATTCTAAACTGTAAATAATTATGTTTAAAATTATATCATCGTAGTACATTCCTGTGCATCGTAGTTCTTAAATGCTTTTAAAATCATAATTTAATGTTATATATATATAGTACTTTGAAAAATATTATAAATAAATGTTAATTTACAGAACTTATGAATTGGATTTCAAGAAAGGGTTTTCATTCATGTACATCTTAGGTAAAAAGAAAGTAAATTCCATTTTCAAATTTTAATACTTGTTACACTTTCAAGGGACCTGATGGTCGAGTGGCCAGTGTTCTGGCGCTCGGTGCCACAGGGTTCGAGTTCCGGAAGTGCTATACATATTTGTAGTGGTTCGGAGTCCGATTTAAACCGTAGGGCTAATATAACTGTTGGGCGTAAAGGTGACAACCCTACCCGTACCCTGCCCTACACTACCCCATAAAAGGAAAGCATCTCATGTCTAAAAGTCTGCCAGGAGGAGATGGCCTTGGACCACCATGGAGCTGCTGTGTCAATGAAGAAGTAACTTATTCAAATTTCATACTTATGTGGCATTTCAGAAAGATAAAGGAGAGTAGTTGTTTATGACTTTCTAAAGTCATAAATTGTAATTCCTTAAGATTAATTTATCGCTTCAAAGATTAATTCGATGGGGTTTTATTTATACACATTAGGTAAAAAGTAAATTCCAATTATCAAATTTTAATATGTGTTTCTCATTCAATTTTCATACACGTGTGACGTTTCAGAAAGAAATAAGAGAATTAGAAGTTCATAAATACATATAATAATGAATTCAGCCCATTATTGTAAATTTCTTAAAGGTAATTTAATAATTCTCCAGCTAAATTATTATAAATCTCAATTATGGAATATAAATTGAAAATTTTGCATTCATTAGTAGATCATGAATTATTAATAAAGCTATTTGCATTTAAATAATTTTATATATATGTCCAAAGATGAATTAATACAAAGCATAAATTATTGAAATAAGATTTCTGAATAGTAAGAGCGAATTATGATTAACTGCACCGTACTATTCCTTATATTTCAAGATTTGTTTAAGCACAATTCCCATAGGGAACTCCTTACTTTCCTGGGAATAGCACATAATTGATTGGTAAAAGAATTATTATTACATCCTTGCCTGATGAATTTGTTTTCTGATGTCGTTAACGTGTATTAAAAATAGGCTATTAGATCGAATCAGAATTTTAAGTTCTACAATAAATTTATTGGCTATTTAGCAACTATTATCTCTTATATATTGTTCGCGAATATGATGCTAAGAGAATATTGGACTTGAAACATTACAACTTGAATTGAAATAAATTTATTCGGAAGAGGAATTTACAGCATCTTTAGTGAAATAAACGGTGAGAAGATATAATAATATGAACTGAAAATATATTTAGAAATTTTTGTTTACTTCATACTTTTGAACATAGCAAATAAATGCAGCGTTACACCGGTTTCAATAGATTCATCCCGGTCGAACCTACAGTTTTGTTAGACTTCTACCAGTCTAACAAAAGCTGAACTTTTGAAGTGGGTGTCTAGGGGTGTATTTCAAAACACATCAACAAAACGTTGTTTTTCTCTCAACAACAACATTTAATTAAGCACGGTTATATGTACAGCGATATTTACATTAACAATTAATTAAGGGACAGCATCGTCCATTCTCTGGCTGCTTGACGCAGCCTCCCATCCGTTCTTTTCCTTCTTCGTCTACGGGGTCCTGTCCCCTTCTCGTGGGGTCAGAGTTCAAAGTTGAATACTCCCCCACGTTGTAAACAGGCTCTGTCAAAGACTACGCTACAAAGACCGCCTACTGATTACCACACAAACAAATCCTACATAAATAAACATTTAAATGAACGTATAAATTAGGAATACATATGAATTATGTTTATTTACTTCCATTAAGTTTCTAGGTATTTAATGTTTCTAATCTGTATTTTCAAGCATAGAAACTACTTATTAACTTATCCGCATATAAAAGTTAATAATAGCGGAAATGACGTCAAATCGTGAAGGTCGCTCGCACATACTTGCGTTTCCGCCACGAGCTAAAAGTGGTAAGGTTGCTACATAGTATTTTATATAGAAGTGTTCTGAATTTGAAAAACCATGACAACTTCTCCTTTCCAGTTTCAGTCAATTATCGACGCCTTTCGAGGATTCTTCTTGAACATACAATAAAGTTCTGGTCTTTTACTTCGATTACCTTCTCTCAACATCGCTCTCATAGGACAAAGAAAGAGAGCAATTTTAGTGATGACTTTATCAAGATTTTAATGTTAATTTTTATATTTAAAAATCATCATTTGGAATTATAAAATGTAACTTAACAATTTTATGTAACAAAACTGTGTTAAAGATTTACTCTTAATTTATATTTACGTTGAAAAAATTCTTTTTAGTGACATTTTTTTTTTTATTTCTAAACAGAGCACGAAATATATGAACGAAATGTGCTATACACTGAAGTGACAAAAGTCATGGGATAGCAATATGCAAATTTTCAGATGGCAGTAGCATCGCGTAGAACAGGTATAAATGCGCAGTGCTTTAGCAGAGCTTTCATTTCTGTTCAAGTTATTCATGAGAAGAGGTTTTGACGTGATGATGACCGCACGACGGGAATTAACAGACTTTGAACGCGGAATGTTAGTTGGAGCTAGACGCATGGATCATGCCATTTCGGAAATCGTTAGGGAATTCAACATTCCCAGATCCCCTGTGTCAAGAGTGTGCCGAGAGTATGAAATTTCAGGCATAACATCCCACCATGGACAGCGCAGTGGTCGACCGCCAGCACTTAACGACCGAGACCGGCGACGTCTGCAAAAGAGTCATAAATTCTAACAGACAAGCAACACTGCGTCAAACAACTGCAGAAATCAATGTGGGGCGTACAAGGGACTTGTCTGTTAGAACTGTGCGGAGAAATTTGGCTTTCTTGGGCTATTCCAGCAGAAGACCGACTCGAGTGCCTTTACTGACAGAACGACATCGCTTGCAGCGACTCTCGTGGGCACGTGAGCATATCGGTTGGTCCCTAGATGAATGGAAAACCGTGGCCTGGTCCGATGAGTCACGATTTCAGTTGGTAAGAGCTGACGGTAGGGTTCGAGTGTGGCGCAGACCCCACGAAGCCATGGACCTAAACTGTCAGCAAAGGCACTGTTCAAGCTGGTGGTGGCTCCGTAATGGTGTGGGCTGTTTTTTCATGGTATGGACTTGGTCCTCTGGTGCGACTGGAAAGAACATTGACTGGAAATGCTTATGTACAGCTACTTGAAGATCACTTGCAGCCATTCATGGACTTCATTTACCCAAACAACGATGGGATTTTTATGGATGACAATGCGCCATGTCACCGGGCCACAACTGTTCGCGATTGGTTTGAAGAACATTCTGGACAATTCCAACGAATGATCTGGCCACCTAGATCGCCCGACATGAATCCTATCGAGCATTTATGGGACATCATCGAGAGGTCTGTTCGTGCCCAAAATCCTGCACCGTCAAAGCTTTCACAATTATGGACGTCTATCGAGACAGCATGGCTCAATATTCCTGCAGAAGACTTCCAACGACTTGTTGAGTCCATGCCACGTCGAGTTGCTGCACTTCGCCGGGCGAAAGGAGGGCCGACACGATATTAAGAGGTATCCCATGACTTTTGTCACTTCAGTGTATTTACGTTGAAAAAATTCTTTTTAGTGACATTTTTTTTTTATTTTAAACACAACGTTAACACAACGTTCTACAAAGAGGGGGCTATTGTAATGCAGTTTTTACAATATCATCCAATGTTAACAGGATCTGCAATTTCATTGTCAATTTCATTGAGTATGTCCTAAATAGTACAACACACTCTGACAAATAACCCAATCAACACTATAAACTTTTACTCTGCAAAAATTATTTTCAAATTTTATTATCTTTTGAAAATGCCCTTTGGGATCTCAAATTCCAATCTTCCCTATATCAATCTTCTCCTATGTTTTTAAAACCAAAATAGCCCCCAACAACTTTACAAATGTCATAAATCCCTCCACAATTTATCAATCAATTTATGTTTTTAAAGAAATTTACCTGATAAACATTCATTTATAAGTTATTCTTATTTTAGCCAATTTTTTTTTGTCCTTACCTTCTGTTTAAACTGGTTGTTTTTACTTTTTTTCTAAAACATTGTCATAAAAAATACTCATATTTAATTTACCCAATCACAGAATAGAAGACACACAATTAGTTGAACACACATGAACTGGCATGATCAAGACTCTGTGAGACTAATTGACAGGATTTGATTTATATCTTGCAGGAAAAGATTAGTGGTTAGCTGTCAAGTTCTTATATTGTTCCCAATGGCCATAAATAAAATATTTTTAATCATCTGATATTATATATCAGAATGTTCTTGTAATGTTCTATTCAATCGGTTCAGAATGTTCTATTCAATCGGTTCAGAATGTTCTATTCAATCGGTTCAGAAGTTCTATTCAATCCAGTTTTGCCATTTTTCATTTCTTATCATTAAAGATGTATTAAAAAAAAGCAAGATTTTAAACGTATAGCAAGCCATCTATTCACGTAAAAAGAAAAGAAATCGCATAAAAAAAGGAAAAATTTACTACCTACTACCATACGGAACAAGGCATTGAAGGAATTAAAGCTTCTACACAGGTAATGCTGGACTGGCTATTCTTCGAAAAAAAAAGTACTTAACTTATTCCCTGTTAGTTCATTTTTAAGTTTTCATTGAACTGTAAATTAAAATTAAATTCGTTTGTGTTAAGAAAACATCATTAAACCTGCGCCATCATTTTATTTTCTACTATATCAAAATTATTTAATTTGAAAATGATAATAATGAAAATAAATATTACATTTTGTAACAATAGCAACATTTTCAACACTGTACAAATCAGTTTCCTTCAACAATCATGTGTTTAAAAGTTTATTTTTTATAGTTTTCTTTTTTTTTTTTTTATTTTTACGCTCTATCAAATTTATAAGCATGATGTAAATCTCACAAAACTTTTCAAAGTATTCAAATAAATAAACCAACATCCATTTGCAGCTGAAATAAATTAAATGATTATAGTAACAATAAAATAATTATTTAGTTGCAAATGAATCTCTACAACGCAATCTCCCAAATGAAGGTATATTTTTCCTCTACATGAAATGTTTAACAGTAATTTTTATTCTGGTATCGATAATTTCTCATTTAATATTTTGTCAGCTGAGTACGCTTGAGAAAGAAACAAAAAGAAAGATTTCTTCCTTCGAAAATCCAATCCTTTATCAAAACAGAAATTCGACTTTTTAAATCAGCAAGTCAGAAAAATCATTCAAACTTATCATCATATAGTGAAAAAGATTTTGCCAGATGAGAAATCTAGAACGGATATAAAATTCGGAAATTCTTTCCTTCTAAGAAGTCCGCAACTCAATGAAAGCATCCATGAAGAATCTCAAGTCATTCAGTCTGAAAATAAATTGAAATTGGCAACTCAAAATATAGAAAGAAACCGGCGGATTCGAAGACAGGCAGAAACGTCTGCTTACAAATCTCATTTTAAATTAAATAATTATATTCCTAAAACCTGCTACCATGCAGAACAAGGTATTGACAGAATTAAAGATTCGACAAAGATAATGCCTTTTTTCGATTAAACAAGTTCGGAATAAAAATTATCACCGAAATACGCAACAGCTTCCATTAATCAGGTATAAAGCTATGAAAAGAAAAAAAAAATTCGAAGATCGAATTCTGAAAAGAAAATTATTACAATACCTAAAAGTCCCGGTGTAACTGTTTTCAAACAATTTCCGTTAATTATGCAAATAAATATCTCAAAAAAGAATGAAAGACGCAGCTTAAAAAAAGAAAATCCTTCAAGTTTCCGTAAGTACAATCTTGCCGACCATTAAACATCCATTTGTCATGCACAATAATGCTTCAAACAAAAATCCAAAAATTAAAAAATATAATTTTGAATACGAAATAACTCAGATACCTAAAAACAATCTCTTATCCACCACTAAAAACTTTCATTAACCAAGCATAAAAATATCGCGAAGAAAAACAAACATATTAAAAATTAGTTTTTAAAAAGAGTATCATTCAAAATTTTAAGAAATTTGATTTACCAACAACAACTACTCAAAACAACATTCAGATTTCTAAGAGTTCTTCAAGCTTACCATTAGAGGAAAAAAATAACTCAATTTTCTGCAAATTTTATCACGGATATGCCAGCAGATCAAGAAAGCACTCAGTTTAAAAATGTGACATCAACTATTGCATCAACTCAGATTTCGAAAACTATGACGTCAAGTATATCGTTAACTCAGATTTTTAAACTTATGATGTCAAGGATACCATCAACTCAAAAAGCCATTCAGATTTCTGAAAACGATATGTCAAATATACCATCAACTCAAAAAACACTCATATCCCTGAAAATGATGTGTCAAGTATACCACCAACTCAAAAGCCACTCAGATTTCTGTAAATGATACGTCAAGTATACCATCAACTCAAAAGCTACTCAGATTTCTGTAAATGATATGCCAAGTATACCATCAACTCAAAAAGCTACTCAGATTTCTGTAAATGATATGTCAAGTATACCATCAACTCAAAAGCTACTCAGATTTCTGTAAATGATATGTCAAGTATACCATCAACTCAAAAAGCTACTCAGATTTCTGTAAATGATATGTCAAGTATACCATCAACTCAAAAAGCTACTCAGATTTCTGAAAATGATACGTCAAATATACCATCAACTCAAGGAACTGCCCTGCTTTCTATAAGTGGCACTTCAAAAATATCATCAATTCAAGCATCTACTATTAGCTCTATTAGTCTTGTAGAAGAAACTGGGAAAAATGTCAGCTTTATAGTTAAAAGAAATGAGCCGTTGAACTTAAAATCATTGATTAATGTTGTTCAGGACAAAATAGGAACTATAGCTTCATTGGAAAGAAGGAATAATTTGGATGTGAAAGATGTCATAATCATCGAATCAAATCAAAAGTAAAAATTGATATTCGAGAAATGAAACTGAATTAATAAAATTTTATCAAAGATCACCAAAAGACGATAAAATGCCACAACCTGTGATTATTGCTTGGATTGCTAGCTGTGTGACTCTTTTCTTATCGCTTCTTATGGGTATCTTTTTTTTTGTATCAAAGCAAAATATGGAACAAACTTACAACCGCTCGACTTATTACAAACAAAATCACTATCGAATATCAGAAAAGCTAAAAATCAGAAAGTTTCTAGTTTATCGAAAGACAATCCTAGTCATCAGAAATTAACGAGCGATGAAACGATCTTAAAAGATGTCATAGAGGCTAACCTAAAATCGTTTAAACTTCATAAATTAGATAGTGTGGAAGAATTTTATTCTAAACCTCGGCATGAAATAATTCTTAAAAATGTTTTACAAGATATTGTTTGAAATATTTTCTGAAATATATTGGGCTCAATAATAATAATGCTTTTGACCATTTATCCATCTATAGCTTCATCCATCCATCCATCAATCCTTATTCCATCTATTCGATCATTTATAATTTAAGAAAGAAAAAAAGTTAATAATGCTTGCTATACATATATTTATTCATTTATCTGTACCAATAATAATTATAATTAATAAATGCATATATTTCTATTTATTAAAGATTATGATGATTTAATGAAGATATTTTACTACACGCCAAACACCGTTTATAACAAAATCACATACAAAAAATATATTATGCTTTCCGTTGTATTTTCCATTGAAAATGTTATGAAAAAGTTTGGCGGAAATGCAGTTTAACCCACACTCTTGGCGCAATCCCAAAAATCGCCAATTTCGAATTGTGCATGACATAGAGCAGTGCTTTGCAACTTTTTCACGCTACGACACAAGTGTAAATAACACACCAGTATAAGTAATTTGGCATCACCCTGAAGGATCTATTTTTCTGTTAATACATTAATTTCATCCTTTTTTAAAAACGAAGTATTCAATTATTTATATCTTCCTTTCAAATATTTTTTTTGCATTTTAATACATAAACATTACACCTAGACATTCGTTAAAATAAAATCCCCCAAAAAATGTATTTTTGTTTAATAAAGTTCTTCAATGATTACAATATTTGGAATGCATTTATCTTTGATTTCTCACTCGTCCTTGAAACTGTTCATCCAATTCCTTCTATTAGCTCACACTCTCCCTACATATATCTTGTTCAAATTTTCAATCGTTCATAAAATACTTTTTATTCATCCACTCAAGTTCAAATACAATTTTTTTGAACTTGTAGTGGATGACACTTGATATTAATGCAGTTTTTCAAATATTCATTCATTAATTAAATTTAATTAATTAATTTAGTTTTTTTTAGATTTAAGTTGCATATATATATATATACCAATAGATGGCGCCAGATGAACTTAAAAATTATTTATAAAGGACTTTCTGCAATATAGAGAATAAAAAGTAGGAATTGACTTTTAAAAAAAAAAAAAAATTTTATATTACTTGTTGATTTTCAAAAGAAAACTTTGCAAGAATAATTACTTACTTAACTATAAAATAAGTTTACAGTGTAACTAAGTAATATACATGTAAAATTCATACTGTGTAAAAAATATTAAAAATATTATCAACTTTGAATTCCATGAACATCCCGCCGACGAAGTGATAAGGGCAGAACTGCTCCCTAAAAAGTCCTACCCTCGTTGCGTATCTTAAGGAAGAAAACCCGGAAAAACTCCCATCCGGACGTCTGATTAACGATATAGTCCCTTTTACGCATATTTTTATAATCCTCATCAAATCTCCTCGTTTCTGAAAGCAGTGACTGCAACAATGCCGCCAGTAGATTTGAGCATGGCCCTCCTGCACGCTATCTGCGCAAATTACCAATGGGCCAGAGTCGGGCAAACCACTCAATTTGTCAGTAATTGACAAATTGAGTAATTACTTTAGAATAGGACCACCATTAGGACAGAACAATATTTGTTTTGCTCAACTCGTGGCCCAGTGGTAACCGTCGCAGCTGGCATGCAGGAGAGTTTAGGTTCGAATTATCTGGTGGTATCCATTGCAGTCACTGCTTTCAAAAACGAGGTGACTCGATGGTATTCGTGAGAATGTATATAAAGTGTCTCTCGGACAATCTGGAAGCCAGGTGGAAGTTTACTGGGTTTTCTCATGTACGACGCGCAAATACAAGACACTTACATGTAAAAAAACCTCTCGGAAGACATTGTTCATGACATACACAAGTAGAACACGAGATCCACCGATGTTCAACAAAAACAAGTAATATAAAAAAAAAAAAAAATTAAAAAGTCAATTTCTACTTTTTTTTCACTCTATTGCTGAAAAGTCCTTTATAAATAATTTTCATTCATTGTTTATCTGGCGCCATCTATTAGTAGATATATGCAACTTAAATCTAACAAAAAACAAAAATTAATTAATTTAATTTAATTACTGAATTAATATTTGAAAAACTGTATTAACATCCAGTGTTATCCACTACAAGTTCAAAAAATGTATTTGAACTTGAGTGGATGAATAAAAAGTGTTTTATGAACGTTTGAAAATGTGAACAAGATATATATAGGGAGAGTGTGAGCTAATATAAGGAATTTGAAAAAAATGTTTTACCCTCCACAGCAGAGTTTAACGAAACATTTTAGAGGCGACATCTAAGAGATTCGCAGCCTCCGTTCACTTCCTCAAAATCAATGAAGAAACTTTCTGGCCTATTGATTTTATATGTCCATACTCGCTTAGACACGGGAAGTTTCGGTTTTTAATTATTGGATCACGGATCGATTATATCCATCAATTCAGAACCGCTTGCCAATATGATATTCTAGGTTCCTGGGTCTATAACAAATTCCTATATTTCTAAAAAAAAAAAACATTTAATTAAAATGTAGGTTTAATAAACTTTTTTAAACTTCATTTTTCAAGCTTAATATTGTTCCTGCTACTAAAAAAAATATCGATGGTCATTTTTTTTTTATATATCAATAAAAAACAATTTCTTCAAACTGTTCCATGGGTGAAATTATACCAAAAACTAAGAAAGAATGAAAAAAAATTAGTAGGTTTACTGAGTAAATAAGGAGTCTAAATATATATATATAAAGGCAAATATATCCATACATACATTTTTATTTATGAATAAATTTAAAGTTTGATTTTCTTTTCTCTACTTTTAATATTTAATGGTAAAACAACGCAATGGTTAATTTTTGTATAAATGTTCACTATATCATAAATAAGTAAGTGCAATTTTTTTCTGTCTCTTTAAAAATTTAAATTCAGGTCACATTTATTTTACTAGGGGAGAAAAAAAGGATTCCCAAAGAAGTTAGAATCTTATTTTTACTACCTTCACTACTTTTTACAAACTATTCATGGGGTTTTTTTTTCTTTTTTTCCACGAATAGTTGTGTTTAAAATAATTCCAGTTATGTTCCATTTTGAACTGTAATTAAGATAATTCGTTTCATATAAATATAAAAAAATTTACAGAACTACAATTAAATTTACAATCAATTTTTCGATTGTAATAAAATTTATCACTTATTTTATCGGTTTTATAATTCCAATAATTTTAAATGTTGTTTTTAGTAGTATATATGGCAAATTAATAATATCACTATATCAGTCACTGTCAAAAATAAATCAAAATATAAATAAGAAGCTTTAATGGATTCTATAAAAAAACATTTCAAAAATTGGAATTTCATTTTAATAGGAGAATTACGCCAAGCTGCGTATTTAAAGTAAAATAAGCATAATAAATCTGTAGGTCGCACTATCCCTCTGTTTCGATCGAAAACGAAGGAAAAAAGGTACGAATGTCATTTCTAAATCACGATGGGATTAAGGTTTAATACTGAGTCACAAAAGAAATTATCCCGTGTTTCAATTGGGGATCAGCATGATAAATCCATAGGCTGGAGAGCCCATCTATTTGGATTGAAAAGTAAGAAAAAAAAGATGATTCCATAGTAAAATAACAAACAAAAAGTTGACATAAAAAATGATTTGATTATAAAATGATTAACAAGTCTCGCAAGTTCATGGTGTGTTTAGTTTGCCGCTCTACGGTCCGTTTGTGCACACTTTAGGCTAATAAGACCGAGATTCCGATGGATTCGAACCACTAGCAAATATCCATGCCACCGCCAAGATTCGAACATGATGCCTGTGGTACCAAAGGCTCGTAAGTTCATGATTAAAAGTTGTTGGAGGGGAAAAAAATCATTTTCTACATAGAAGATCTGAGAAACTTCAACTATGTTAATTTAATGATCAAATATACTTTTGATCAAAATAAAAGCCACAAAATTGTTTTTTAATTACTCTGAAACAATTAAGTCAAATTGTGATATGAATCAAATGACCAATACTTTTTCACTTCTATTTACATAGAAATAGATGTATAATATATATATGTTCTGGAATAACTTAAAAACCACAACACTTAAAAAGTTTTTTTTTTTTTCCCCTCTGGATTTATTATTTCATTCAAAAATCCATAGCCAAAAATTATGAAAAAAAAAATTTATTAATTATTTTTTAATTAAATAAAACCTAATTTGTTATTAACATCAGATTTTCAAGGCACCAGATGGTATCCTTTTTTAAAAAATTGATGTCATTAGTTAAGTTACTGTAAAAAAAAAAAAATAAGGTGAAAAATTTACAGAATAGACAATTTACAGATGAAGATATAATAAATAATTGATACTTTGTCCATAAGGGATGCATTCTAAACTATGGAATTCACTTTAATATGATGAAACAAAAAAAATGTATATGAGATAAAGGTAAAAACATGTTCAATAATTTTCTGTTAGTTAACATTAATTTTATTTGATTTCCTTTTGTAAATCGCATAGCATCAGCATATGCTCAACTTCACACTAACTTTTCAAGTATTACAGGTGTAATATGTCTTTGAAATTTTTGCAAGTTCTGTACAGAAATACTAAACATCCATCTGTAATATAATCCCGTAATGGAATACAATCACATACCTCCAGTTTATTTAAATTCATATTACTGATTAATGTAATCTTTAAAAGATCAGAATGTGTTCAACTTCCCACTAACTTTTCAAGTATTACATGTGCATGTCTTTGGAATTCATGTAAGTACAGTACATGAATACTATGCATGGAAACTGTAACATAATCTCACAATGGAGAACTACTACATACCTCCTGTTAATTTGAATTCATATTAATGTTGTCTTTAAAAGAGATTGATATTTGTATTCTAATTTCCATTTTTAAATTGATTTAAATTCAATTTATACACAAGATATATAAATTGAATTTAAATTTATTTATAAAATTTAAATACGAGGCAGACGATGACTGAAATGCAGCTTTCTGCTGCATTTCAGTCATTGTTATTTTGGCCATAGCAAAAAATGTTTTCCTATTCTGAAAATCAGTAAATATGTTAAATCGAAAATTAAATTTCAATATCCCTAATAAAATCAGACTATACATACTATACTATACATACTATACTATACTATAGATTGTTATGATTCATATAATTCATGGACATCTCATATATTCTACAAAAATTTTAGGATTTCTATTTCTGATAAAAGCTTTGTAATTTGTAATAACATACATTATCATACTTAAACTCATTGAATCTGCTATTTCATTTTTAGAAGAATAATGAAATATAGCAAAGTATTGCAGGAATAAAGTGAAAACAAAATTAATTGATGCACTAAAATAGTTTATCAAACTATATAATTTTCACATGCATTATGGATGTATATAAACTTGTTAAAAGTAAACAAATTAATAAAAACTATAAAACTTAAAAATAAATAATCATAATTATCTCTCTTACATATATATCTTGAATGCTACTAAGATGTAATAAAAATGTTAATACAGTTTGATTACTCAAGTATTGGTTAAAATATTTACTACTTGGTTGCACCAACTACCACATATAAAAATGTTCATCTACTTTGTGATGTTAAGAAAATTTAAAAAAAAGAAAAGTAGTGCAATTGGGAAAATTAAGCATTTTTATATTGAAATATTTCCTCAAAGACTAATGAAGACTTTTAATATTTTACATGTAATTATGAACATAAAAAAGCACAAGTTCTTTAAATGATACGACTAATGAAGACTGAAGACTTTTAATATTTTACATGTAATTATAAAAAAGACAATTCGACTGAACATAAGGTATAATTGCACTTAATATAGTTCTTTACAGATTTTCCTATTAATTTCTTAAAATTGAATGAAATTTTTATTTTAGTATCTATTTGCTTATACTTTGTAACTTAATAAAATTGATATGTATGAATGTATATTGAATAAATTAAAGAAAGGCAAAAATAAATATATTTAAGAACTTTATTACCATACATAAAATAATTGTCAAAAAGATATCACAGGCAAATAGCATGCTTTACTTTGATGAAGGAAAGTAATTCCAATAAATATACAAAATAATAAATAAACTACTTTATAAAAAACAAATGTAAAAATAAAATCCTAAAAAATCTAAATAAAATAAATAAGTTTTAATAAATTGTAATACAGTCATTAACCAAGTAGAAATGTGACTCTAGTAAACATATTCTTTAATATTACAAAACAAATATTATTCAATTCGATAATACAATTTTGGAATTTTCTTCCTATGCTCTTTGTAAAGTAATCAAAATTGGAAAAGTATAAGATTTTAAATCAGTAACATACTTTTACAGAACTTATGAAAGAAAAAAAAAATGTTTACGATTTTTTTTTTTTTTTTTAACTATTAGCTTATGTTATTTAAAAATGCTAATATCTAAATGAGTTTAAAATATACTAGTCATTGCAGCTTCTCATTTTAAGTTAATAAAGCAATCTATTGATCATAAATAATTATTTTTAATTTAATTTCTAGTATAGACAAATTTTGTTAATTTATCCTTGTTTAGATACCAGTTCATTCAATAGACAGCATATTGAATTCTTAAAGCATTCTCTGTAAAAACAAATCCTGACAAAAAAAATGCTTTAAATTGTCTTTTCTTAAAATCTACAAAGATTTTCAACTTTCATTTGGCATCTACTAAAAAATTTAAGTACATAAAATAAAATGAAACAATTGTCAATTAAGGTTTCAAAGTTTTAGATTTTCTAGTATGGAATGATGTTGAAAAGCAAGCTAAAGTAGTTACCTAACTTTCAATCAACACTTAAAATACACAAATCTTGTTTATTGTACAATAAAAGGACACTAACATAAAAATGTATAATATTAATAAATTAGATGAATCTGGAATGCTTTGCTAATTTTTGAACACATAAATTTGATTACTAACATGAGGAGAAAAAATTCTCCTTTAAACATAATCATTTAATAAATTAAAAAGTAAAATTGTGACTAGAAACAATAAAACCTGGTGAAATGATATGGAATAAAACAGCAGTTCTCAAATTGTAAGGAGCAACTATATTATAACAGATAAATTCATATAACTAAATCAGAGAATTATTGGAAAATCATAAAAAAATAATAAACATTTTATTGAGCAGATGTTTTAACTACTATGAATTTCATTAATTCTTGTTGCAACTGGATAGAAATTCCTGCTTGTGTTATCTAACTCCTTTTAAAAAGAATATAATATCATTAAACTGAAAACCAATAGCTTGTTTTATAATTTGTGTAAACAAAGAATAAATATATAATAATAGTTGCTTACAGCACACATATTGGTTGATTGACAAAAATAAAATATTTTTAAAATCTAATATTCTGAATGCACTTAATTTTATATAAAATTCTATGTATATCAATAATAAAAAAATCATAATAAGCATTAAGGCTATACAAAATTTACAATCATTTATCATAAAGAGTTTAATAAAAAAAAAAAGCCTGGAGTAAAGGCACTATAATATTTTCTTTTAAGTGGGAAAGGGGATTCATAAAGATAAAAATTTTGAGAACCACGGGAATAAAATATAGGAACAAAAATGATAATGAACACATTGAACCAGGAATTATTGTTTATAAAAACTTAAGATCATCTCCAACGAGGTGTATGTCTGTCTTTGGCTCGGGTACCGGTCTTATTGCAATCACCTTTAGCTTTCACATTCTCCTTCTCTGTAACACTTTCAGGTGCAATTGCTTCTTCATCAACTCTGAAAATGGTACACAAGATTAAGAAATTGCAGAATGTAAAACATTATTAAAATATTTTACGGCTATTCTACAACTGCAAAATCAATCATAGGAAGTTTTTATATTATTGTTTCCAATGCAACATATCCACAAAAAAAAAAGTATAATAATTATGTACACATGCAAAAGAACAATAAAATGAAAACTTCTGACAGCCTAATCAACCAACTTGTGTTTATCCTGCTAGGATTTCTCCCACACAAGAGCATGTCAATGGCCAGATTCATCATTGTGCAAAAATTGTAGAAAAGGCTAGGGGCCAAGTTTATGCAATGTAGCAAAAACCTTTTTTTTTTTTTAACCTGCTACAATAGGGCTGCATATATTTTGTTGAATAATGATTTTTAAATTACAATATCATTAGAGAGATTTTTCATGAGAGAATTTCTACTAAATATTTTTCATTACAATTCATTTTTCATTTACTTTTATTACTTACTTTTACATTATTACTTTTTTTCTTATTACTTATTTTAATAATTTTATTATTTATTTATTCAAAGAAAGTACAGTAATTTTTATTATTCAATTCCTTCCATTAGCTCACACTCTCCCCTATATATATCTTGTTCAAATTTTCAATCGTTAATAAAATACTTTTTATTCATCCACTCAAGTTCAAATACATTTTTTTGAACTTGTAGTGGATGATTTTGATATTAATACAGTTTTTTAAATATTAATTCAGTAATTAAATTTAATTAATTAATGTTAGTTTTTTTTTTAGATTTAAGTTGCATATATCTACCAATAGATGGTGCCAGATAAACTTAAAAAATGAATGAAAATTATTTATAAAGGACTTTCTGCATTATAGAAAAAAAAAGAAGGAATTGACTTTAAATTTTTTTTATATTACTTGTTTTTATAGGTCAGTAACATCATAAATACTATACAGCATCCAACAGAAAATTCTATTCTGAGTACAAGTGTATATTACTGCCAATGGTGGACGTTTCAGTATGCATTACTATGATTACTGACATATAATAATTGAAGGACATTATTTTAAGTTTTTTCTTATTCATAATGTCCTGCTATTGTATAAATTTTTAACTAAAATCTTAGAATTATAGAATAATTTCCATCGGTCTTAAAATGTCACACAACTCTTCACTAGTTTTGTAATGTAGTTTTGATGGCAATATGATAATATAGGATTTGTATTTCAGGGCTCTTATTAAGTTATCAGAGTATTCAAGGTCCATTTATATTATACTGGTGGCACTCTATGTTTTTGCAATTCACTTTTTGTTCCCAATCTGTCATGGGTTTTGGAAATAAAATTACTTATTTCGAAGATAAGCACTAAAAGTGCAGCGATAGGGCATGCGTACTTAGACATTACTTCCATAATTCTAGTTTTCTTACTTTAATTTTGCTGTATTCAGATATAACTTTACATCCTGTACATGCTAACAGCACACAACTTATGTCTATTGGTTTTTATTGTCCCAAAAAACATATTATAAAATTTTGTAAAGATTAATTAAAATTTTTATAACTAAGATTTTGTTTTTAAATCTTTTAAAATGATTTTATGGGTTTCATTTCATTGTCAGTCTTCTATTAAATATTTGAAATAAGATGTTTACATTTGCACTTATACTTTTGATATAACAATTTTCTTTATTTTTGAAATTATATAATATTCCTATTTTAGAATCAATAGTTTTCTTTCATTATGAAATCATACATTTACAATTCGTATGTTTAAAAATATTTCTTATGAATTTTAACTGAATCCTAAATTTGTATTTATTTAATCTTCTGAATTCTTCTGAATTCTAAATTTGCCTTTTATTTAATCTGATTTGTAAATTTGGCAATTTCATATGAATTCTGAATTTAAGTTTTCTTCATTTACATTTTTTTAATAAAATAAAATGTATTACAAAAATTTAACAAAAGCACAATAATATATCATAAAGAGTAACTATAACTAAATATGGAATGATCATTTTATTGAATTTTTTTTTTAATCAATAAAACATCATTTTATAACTGCAGATTCTCAATTTCAGTGTTACAAACAATGAGATAAATAATTTCAGTATTATAAATAGTATTAAGAAAATACACTATATAAGACCCCTTATCCCTTAAAAAATAAGTGATTCGTCCATTTCCGTCCTTAAACCAGATATTTACATTCAAGCAATATGTGGTCAGACTATATATATTATATATTTATCAAAACTCCTATTAGAAAAATTTGTCTTAACAATTAAAATTATTTATAATGTAATATTAAAAATCAAGATAATATAAAGAACAACAAAACCAAAAACTTACAAGATATCAAAATTTCCATGCAGTGATTTATCTGGTGTTTTATTCCACTTTGCACTAAAAATAAAAATAATTATTGTAACAAACACCTGGAATAATATTTGAACTTTACTTTTGAGAAAAATTTTTAAAATGCAAATTCATAAAAAAAATAATTTCAATGATTATATAAAAAAAATTATGCATTTATTCACCTAGGATAGTCTCCATTTTCTAAACAAATATTAAATATATCGTCAATTAATTTTTGTTTCATAACTCTGTCGTTGGCAGTTGTTGCTGTTAAGGCAGGAGAGGCATTTACTTCAATCAACCATGGTTTTAGATCATCCCCAATTATAATGTCATACCTAAAAACAAAAGATTTTAGTAAAACTGAAATTTTTAAAATGATAAAGATTTTTAATCTGCAAGTTTTACCAATGATATAAATAAAAAATTCTTAATAATAAAATGTTTTAAATGCACTATAAATAATTATAATATAGGTCATTAATTCATGATTATTTTCAGTTAAGTTAATAATAATATATGTTTTAGAATATGTAAAAATAACGAATCCAATAGAAACTTTTTTTTTTTAATTTTATGATTTACTTGAATATAAAAATCACTATTTTATTTTACCTTTAGCTTGCATTTATCAAATGCAATTAGGGGGTGGAACAGATACATAAATAAACTGTCCACAGTCATAATTTTCAATGTACAAAAAGCAATAACTAATTAGGATGCCTCAGGATGCCATACATTTATAAATTTCAAATCTCAAATTATTATAAATTGAAAATGAACAAAACCTTTGCTAAAATTACCAAATTTCTGTGCATGACTGAAGATAAAAAAATTAAATTTCATCTTTTACACTGGAAAGAAATTCGACAACACCTAGCAGTGTTTTGAAATACTTTAATTAAATTTTTTTTTAATTAAAATTGCTTTCTAATTAATTAATTTCAAATGTTTATGCAAAATTTCTAAAAATTTGATTTCAAATTTATGTATTTAGGCCTTTACAATTACAAATACATACATACATAGGCCAATACATTAAACAAATTACAGTTCATATCTCAAAAAATAAAAAAAAAAACTTTTTATTAGTATAGTTTTTTAATTTAAACACAAAGGAAGAAAAAATTATTATTAAAAATTATTAGCAATTTTCTTCTTAAAAATTGTCACTTTATGTAAAAAAATATTAGCTACATAGCTATTTTCATAAAATTAATAAAATGGACATTGTACATATAAAAACTGATAAAATATAGAATCAGTTGTTATATACTAAATTTGCTTCAGTATAGTAAATTAATTATACAATTTAAAAAACATACCAAAATTGTTGAATGATAATTACAAAAAAACTGAAAGTACAAAATAACTTACCCATAGCATTCAAAACAGTGACGATCACTAACCATTACAGACTAAGAGAAGAAGAAAAAAAATTTAAAATTAAACAAAATCTTTGAAATTATTAATCATTTGGAAATAAAGGTTAATCATTTAAATTTTTGTTTCAAACTCACCAGAAACTGATTTTAAAGAATGTAGAATTAACCATCTCATATTGTCAAACAATTTATCAGTGACCTATAAATTACATAAACAATTTTATATAAAATAAAATGAAAAACATTTTCAAGCAAATTGTTATCATATAACGCTCTATTTAATTCCACCAACATCTTATCATTAGCCATGTTTTGGATTTTGCATAAAATCTTTAATAGTTGACTTTTTAAAAGACTTATTTTAAAATATTTTTAAATTGAGAACATAAAAAAAAGGAAAAAAATTAGTAAAATGAATAATATCTGTGAATAATATTTAATTCAGAAAGCTAATTATGCAGTTCTAGTTACAATTTTAAGCATTTTGAAATGCATCAACATTAAGAAAAAGATCTGGGAGAATAAATTGATACATCTTTTGCCTCTTGTTCCTTCAAGGTACAATTGCAAATTTTGAACAGTCCATTTTCCACCATGTACACTATTGTATTCATCCTAAAATATTAAAAATGAATGTGATTTTTAAAAAGTAGATTCAAATAATAAATCATATTACATTATATATATGTGTTCATATATTCAGCCTATACAATACAATTATATAGAAAGTATTTGCAATTTCAATGTTATCAGTGAGGTTGTTTTATGAAATCTGGTTTTTTTAAAATTATTAAATAAATATACTTTCCACGATATAAATGTAAATATAGTTGTCTTTTTTTATTTATATTTATTTGTTTATAAAAGAAGACATCTGAGCTATATGACAATTAAAATTGATAGATAATTTTGCACCCTAATAGCAAAATTTCTACATATAAAAAACTATCGATTATTTATAATAAAAATTTATATTAAAAAAAAAGTATTATAATTTATAATCATAATATATTTAATAGTAAAAAGTGTTATTATGAAAAGAAAAAAAGGATGCCGACTTCTAGAAACTTAAAAATATTATTCATAAATGAAAATATAAAAGATTATATAAAGATGATGACACATAATTTTTATTTTCTACAATTTAAATTTTTTAAACGTTTCTTCAAACATATGAAATAAATGCTTAATTCCTTTTAAAAATTACTTGTGTTATTCTAATTTTTTTTGTATTGTATCAATAAAATAAATTAACTTATTAATATTTGTGCAATACAAAAATCTAATGATGATCATAAAATTTATGTCATTAATTTTATCACTAAAGTCAAAACTATAATCAATTATTAATATTGAAATTTTTTATCCTTCAATTTAGATGCAATGAACTGCAATACTTTAGAAAAAGCATTGATATTTTTATTATAAGTATCCATTAAGAAAAAATAATATCATCACACAAAAAACTTACAGCTTGTTTCTGAATGGAAACATTTGTTAATGCACAAACATATTATCAAGCTCCCTTTATGTTACCAGAATACTTTACATGACAGAATCGACAAAATCCTAAAACGATATCTATATAAGAAATTAAAATTGTTTCTTACATAAAATATAATTAGAAGAAAATTTTTTTATCTATAAATATTCCTCAACTTATTTTACTTAATGTCATTCAATCTTGAATGCATAACTATGATGAATATATCTAAGTAAATTAATTATAATATGCTAATAATAGCATTGCCTGATTTTAGCAAAATATTATAACATATTTTACAGGACTTGTTATCAAAAACAACGAAGATTGCAAAATTACAAATCAGAAAATATAAAAGAAAAATTATATATTATTGTGTATACCATTAAAACTACCAATGAAATATCTATATATTTTATAATAGATAACATTTTTAATTTAATAATTTATAAAATAAACTTTTATTTTATGTATCTTCCATTTTTGCTTATTTACAACCATATGAAATTGTGCTTAAAAATATTTTCCTCTATGTGAACTGTTTTGTGATAAAATTAATGTCCTTTGTTTTATAACATTAATATTTTTTTAATATTAATACATTTATATATTTATTAATACACATATTGATACATTTACATTATAATATTAATGTAATTTTGTCTTATAAAAAATATTTTTATTTGAAGATTCATTTTTTAATCATACATTTAAAAAAATTAACGAATTATATTAATACTTGTGAATAGAAATTTGAAATTAATAAAATAACATATCAATATAATTGATTACATGATTTAGTTGTTATCCCAAAATTGTATCACAATATTTTTGATGCATTTGTATTAGAATTCTGTTATAATGTAGCACAGCATCAATGGGATAATAAATATCTAATTAAGGATACCAAAACAATTTATTTAATGGTAAAATTTTTTAAAAATATTTCTTCATTAAAAATCTGCATCCTTTTAAAATTTGAATGAAATCCAACAGACAATATGAAATTGCAAAAAAAAACATAGAAGCTTTATATTTAAAGATGTGAAAATGGTTTTGAAAAACTAAGAACCAGAAAAACAATTTCAAAACATTATAGTTCTTCTCTAATCACTTAATAGTAAACAATTTATTAAGTTTTTATAAATAAATACAATGTAGAGTTATTCAAAGTATTGTCTAATATGTATGCAAATATTATAAGACCAAATTTAATGGCACAATTACAATTACAAAATTTAAAGATCTAATGAATAATATGCCAATATTATGAAATAATTTATTTAATTTAAGAACTTAAAATTGAAAATACATACATATACGCTTTTAATGGCCTGAAAGAAGTCACCAAGACATATATTCTTAAATCAAATTTTCTTCCCCCAATTAATAATGGTTTGTCTATGTAACGTGATATAACATAATATTCTTTAACAACAGCAGGGTTGAAGCTGAAAAAAAAATTTTAATATTATAATTTCATTTATTTAACACTTATATTAAATTTAAATTAATGTTTAAGGTGATTTTTAATACATCATTATATTTTTTATATAATTTGTATTTTTTATTATTTTGAATCAATACTGCATTAAATATAATAAATAGTATAAAAAAGAAAATCAGTAATAAGCATTTTTAAATGATGTAATGAAATAGAGAAAAATATTAAGAATTATCTTTTAAATCATCTTACTATTACAAAATTTAAAGACCCTAAGATCAGTTAAATTAATTAATTTAACTGCAGAGTAAGAACAACTTAAATTTAATCTAAAAAGTTAATTTCATTTAAAGCATAATGAATTTTATAATGAAAAAATTCTAATCTCACCTAGTACTATCTCTGGACCATCGTTTTAATTGAGATAGTTTATTTATAAGAAAAATTCCCACACCTTGGGCTAAAAAACATTAAAAAATAATAATAAAATTTAAATGATTATTTTTAAATATGAAAAGAATTTTACATATTATAAGGGTGCTTGTTAAAATAGAAAGAAATTATATAAATTTATTGGTGTAGATGCACTTAAGAAACTTAAAACAGGGATTAATAATCAAAATTTATTTGAGGCACCTTAAATAAATATTTTTGTAAATAAAGAAAAGCTTTTAAATTATTCTATTTAATTTTAAGACAAAAATGCACAAAAAGAGGATTACTAACAAATCATCAGTGAAAAATTGTATTCATTATAAAAAAATGAATCAAATATTAGGAAGAATAATTCAATAAATAATATAAGATAAATCTCAAAATATACATCAAAATAATAATTATTTGTATTATGATTAATAATAAAATAATGATCCATAACAATAATCAATAATAATAATAATTAATAATTGGCATAAATGCTTTTACACACTTCCCACAAGGTTTCATTATCCAAGTACTAGATGGATTTTTACGAAATTCCTCCACAAACATATTGTAATCAGCAGGTAAAATAAAAGTTACCGGAATAAAATCTGAAAGTGAAATAAATAAGAAATTGTTCACATTTAATTTTTTATATACTTACTGAAATATTTAAACATGAATTTAAATCATACCCAAATGAACATATTTTCCCATTCTCATCTTTTTCTGACAGAGGGACTATTCTCTCTCTCAATTCTCTTCTGTAACGTTTGATATTTCTGACCATCAAATCTTTCCTTGTTAACTCATAATGATTTGGGAAATGATTAATGATTCTGAAAATTAAATTTTAATCATAAAATTATTATATATTCAACAATTTATAATAAATAAATTCAGATTTTTTTAAATATCACAGAACTCAAAATTCATAAAAATAAATTATTACAAATTTATAACAGAATTCTGTTTCAATAATTATTATTTTTATTTTGTATATTATATTATCCCAGAAATCTCAAATGTGAAATTATTTTTTTAATGTTTCACACCTAATTTAATTAACAATATTTGCATTCAATTTATTTCATAAATTATGGATATTTTAATATACTCAACATGTAAACATCTATAATCTTCAGAAAGATATTTTTATTTTTTATTTTTCAAGCAAAAATTTTTTAGAATTGCAAATATATTTTGTCTTTATAGGTGTGTGTATTGCTACTTTCTCTTTAAATAACTGTCTTAATCCGTAAATTATTTACCTGTAAGGCAATTTAAAGTAAAGAAAATATCTCAGAATTACCCATAGAAAAAATTTAAATTCTTGAAATAGACAATACACTAATTAAACAAAATGTATATGTGTTTCTGTGTTAAACAATGTGATGTTGTCTTTTTTGTTTATAAACGACAAAAACTACAAC